>VZSE01001288.1:78928-146618 GCA_013398275.1 Promerops cafer | reverse complement strand
CAAAAACCACCCCCCCCCCCCCCAAAAAAAAAAAAAACCCAACTTCCAGAAAATAGTTGCACTCAGGTCTGCCTAGGATTGGAAGTTGAGTAAGAAATTTGTCCAAAACATTTTGTTTTACATCTGGAAGAGAAAAATGCTTCTGCCTCTCCCTTCCTGGTTTACTGAAAGATCTGTGTATTTCACAGTTGGCAAATGCTTACATTGTGATGCTGTTAATTTAAATCAGGGCAAGAAATATGAGATTAATATTGGAAGCTAGAGGTGGATTTTTTAAAAAAATCTGTATAAATTCAATAGGAGCTACTAAACTTGTAAAATATCAGCTCATTAACTTCTGAATGATGCCACCTTTCAAAGGATGATATTTAGGAAATCCAATATATTTCACTGGAACTTTAAGTAAACAGTTTATTGATGTATGTACATTTTGATTAACATGGATTTTACTTTTCCTGTTGCAATCTGCCTTTATGCTTCTCTTATGCTAATATTGGCAACTTAAGTAATAAATAGGAATTGCAGAAGAAAGCCTGTGATACTTAAGCTTCATCCTACAAACAATTTTGTCAGTCTGAGTTAATCAGTTTTAGTATTTGTTCTCTGGCTCACAGTTGAAATGCGTTAATAAAATAGGAATATTTTGTTTTGCTGTAGTTGAGGTTCTTGTAAATTATATCAGAGTCTTAATTGTAAAAACAATCCTAATGCTTCTAAATTAAGGTGTCACCTTAATGTAAAAATCTTGACTGAAAACTTGTGAAAGTGATGTCAGATCTGATAACCTTGTTGAGATCATGCAGGACAGCGCAGTTTTGGCTGCATTAGACATGTTGTGGTAGAAATGAGCACAAATGCGTTAGGAATGTGATACAATAACCCATTTCTGCAAAAAAGATTATCTACTATATTAGCAACATTTGTATCTAACACGAGGAACTCAAAGTGATACAAAACAGAAGATCTCACACTGGTACATAATGAAGGCTCTTTTTTTATCCAAACACAGGAAACATTTGGCAAAGGTTTTAAAGTCCACAGTATGAAATATCTAGCACTTCTTTACATAATTTTGTCATGTTCTTACATCTTCCATTTTAGAGTCCTTATATTTAAAATATTAATTTTTTAAAGACTTTAAGAATCCTTCATTTCCAATAACGAAAGAATAGACTTGGTAGGGAAACTTGTAAGTGCTATATGATAAGGATGTCAATTTTTTTCCTATTGAAACATTTTCTGCAGTGCTTTGTGAAAACTAGAATTAATCTGTATGAGGATTGAGCAATTTCTGCATATGTTATGTCAAAATTGGCAAATAGAAATGCAGGGCAAAATGCTGACAGAGCAACTTTCTCATACTTGAACAGTCTTTTTTTCTTCTTCATGTCATGCCTATATTTCTATGTGTGAGGTGGGATAGTGCTCTAACAAAGATCAGCTGCTTAATATTTCTCTTTGGCCACGTCTCCTCTGTTTCAGAGTCCCTGCATCCCTATTCTGCAGCATGTGCAGAACTGCTTGTTTCCCAAAGCTGCTCTGTGGCTCGCTTATCATTGTATCTGCATACTTAAAACTATACTGAATTCATTTTGCTCTGCTGCTGTAAGATTCAGCTACCTGTTTACAGAAGAGGGATGGACATATGAAATGATTAAGGCTAAGCGAATGTCTAGGTCTTCACTTATGATATGGGACACATAGATCTGATTTTTCATGGGTCTGTTCATTTTTTTAGCCCTCTCTGAACAATGAGAACAAACTTGTGGGGGCAGGTTGTTTTGTGTGTAGGGTTTTTTTCACTGTTGTTTGTTTTGTTTTTAATTCTAGGTTTTTTATTTAATTCTGGTCTGAAATTTATTTAAAATATTTTTAAAGCATATTAATTTAAATAAATACTTGTTTTCCATTTTTGCAAATGTCAGAATCCTTCTTTCTGCCATAAATGACTTTGTTAATGTAGACATCTTTTCTGCTTAGCACTTTTGCAAGAAAAAGGCTCAATTCAGCCTCTGCTAAGGAGGCTACAGCTGTAGTTTTTAAGACACTGGCTTAAGTAATTTGGAAGACCCTGCTTTCTACATCTTTTTTCTTTTTTCTTCTTTTTTAGACCTGTCCATCAGGGAAAAGCCAGCATTTTGTACTCCTCTGTCTGTACAGTTACTGTGTGTTTAGATACAGATACCTATAGTATATAGTTTGTATATACTTCTTTTATCTAGATGGTTGGTTTGTATATGTTATTAAAGACATTATCCAGTATCTGGAATAACAGTAATCTTTTCATATGTCATATATTGAATCTTAATATCCAGAATTTCAGCAGTTGGCTGGTACCTTCTGTATGTATGATTGAGATAGAAAATGTAGGAGTCTAGTGGACTTCACAGCTATTCCCAGTTGTGTCTTCTGACTCCAGGCTTCTCTCAGCTTTATTTTATTTCCAGCTTCTATCAGTACTAGAATTCTTCAGTCCTTTCCTTGCCCCTCAGCAGGTTTCTGTTTCCCTGGCACTTCCATGCTCCTTTTCCCTAGTCCCCACTTGTGCTGGCTGCCCTCTCAGCCCATCTGTGTGCCAGGGAGCCGCCGTTGCAGCACTGCGGGCTCAGTTCTTGTGCCATTCGCTGTAACAGCTCCTGCTCAAGGGGATGAACAACCATAGGTAAAATCTGTCTTCAAACTGCAGGTGGAGCACCCCCCATGGCCCTCTGGGACCAGTGCAGGCTTCCTCCGATGGATGCATGGCCAGCACATAAAGAAGGGTGTGAGAGCTCCCTTCATTTGCAGTCAGGAGAAAAGAGAGTGCTGCAGCCCTCCCCAAAATGATGCTTGCCAGTAAGATTTTTTTCCTGCCAAATCTTTTTTTTTTTTTTTTTTAAACTTCTGCTAACTTTACTGCATTTCCAGGAAAATAGTAGACACACTGGTTCAGACCAAGGGGAATGGTTAACAAATGGTTAACTTAGCAAAACTTTATTTAGCTTAGATAGAATTAAAAGTCTGTATACTAAGCCATATGCAGTGAAAGGCTGTAGTACTTGCTGGGAAGGGGGAGGAGTATGGAAAAGCATGAAAATATTCCTAGCTTTCAAAAATCAAACCTGGAGGCAGACATAAAGTAAGGATGGTGAGGAGCCTGTTGTGTTTTGATGTATGTATGATGGAAATCTGCAGTTAAATACAGACTTTGTTAAACATTAAAAAAAAAGCAGCATGGACCCTCTCTGCTTGCCCCCCTCCTTTTTTTTCTCCCCCTCCTTTCTGAGAAGCAAATATTTGAATACTGATAGGGTGTGGCAGTAACTGGCCCAACCATAGTGATATGACTGACAAAAGAAATAAGATGATTCTGTGGCACTTTCAGTTCATCTCTTGTTTTCTGTTTCCATGAATATCTCAGATTCAGTAAGAGGGATAATGTAGAATTAGTGTTTCTTAATCAATGAATAACTGTAACAGAAATTTCCTGTTGATTTTGACAGCTGACTCCTTCTTTTTTAAGGAATCTGCATTTGTAGTTTTAGAATACTGTGTTATTAATGTTGGAAAATGCCCCTAAGATCACTAAGTCCAACCTTCGACTGAATACCACATTGTCAACTACACCATATGCTATTAAGTGCCATGTCCAGTTGTTTCTTGAACACTTCCTTGGTCAGTCCATTTCAATGCTTTCTGCATCCTTTCAGTAAATAAATCCTTCCTGAGAATTTCTTTTAATACTGTATTACTAGAAGTAGGACTATGGTGATTTATTATCTCTGATAGTTTTGCAGTATAAAGAAATAAGATGCAAAAGCACACTTCCAAATTACTTGGGAATATGAATTGAATACAAAAATCAGTAGTAGTATCCTTTATAGAACAAAACTTAGTGAAGGCATTTGGCTTTAAGCTAGGTGGCCATGGTACTTAATTATAGCCATCACTGTATTTTCACTACTGGATTAGAAAACTGCACCTGTTACTACAAAAATATTGCACCACATACAGTGATGTATTTTCATACATGTTTAAAAGTGTATTGAAACTGAATACTGCAATCACTCAGTTTTATTCACAGAAGCAAGTTTTATCTTTTATTGCATAAGTACCCACAGATCACAGAGTATGTGCTGTGACCTTTTGGGGTTATTTATCTTCTTTCTTGTATGCACTAGAGCTTGTGTGCTTTAATCTGTGTTTGCTGAGAAGCAGCCAAATTGCCCCTTCTGTAGCAATCTATCTTTTATGCGTGTGTGTGTGTAATCCGTGTGCTGATTGATGTATTAAAGGTTTTGTATAAAAATGAGTCATCTGTATCAGTATTTGCTTATGAATCACATTTTATGATCTATTTATTAAGTGTATGTTAAGACCTTGCGGACACTCAGATGCTATATATAAAATATATACTTAATTGTTTAAATGTGCTTTAGCCTGTTAGGGCTGGGTGAGATGTGGTGCCTTCTTCATGTATGTGTTCCCTCAGTTTGTTAATCCGAGGCTTTCAGATCCAATCATAGAAAGCACTGACAAATTGATAGAGATTAAATAAATCTGATTTATTCAATTTTCTTGTGTGTGTAAGTAAGTCTGAAGGACTGAGCAATGAAAAGCAAGGTGCTTGGGGTAGATGAAAAGTCTTTTCAAATGCTGGAATAAATAACTGTTTCTGATATGAGATCTAATTATGGACCAGAGAATTGAATGACAAAATCCCCATTGATGTCAGCATCACTAGGACTTGCACATATGAAGTCAAGGAAAATGACAAAAAAAGTGGGTCCAAATTGTGCTTTCAGATCTTCAGTAGTGGTGTAAAATCTGAAGTTCACAGTTAAAAAGCTCCATGTGAGACAGAGTTCTTTCCATGATTACATTATTAGCTGTTTTAAAACTGTGTTGTGCTTAAGGTTGCACTCTCTGCTGTCTTTCCCTGTGACCCAAGTGGCAAAAAAGTTGATAATTTTGTTCTGAGTTTGTGAAACATTTGTCTAGGCATTTTTGACACTGCTATTGCTGGTATATAGCTGTCTAGGTCAGGAAGGAAAGATAGCCAGATAGATCAGGTGGAAGACATCATGTAGAACAATGAAAAATTAGTTTATGCTGAATTATTTCTAAGTGTAGTCCAGAGTTTAGTTAAGATTTTGCATCAAACTTTTCCAAGAGGCAAAGTGTTTTATTCTTTCTTAAAATGTAATAAAAATGTATAGTGTAAGAACTATTAAAATTAGGCAAATTATTTACTGGTCAGGCATGCATATGTATATGATTTTCCCTCCTTCCCCTTGTTTGTAGTGGATTTATAGAGTTTTCCTCATTGGTATAATTTGTTATTCTAGAAGCCTCAGGTAGAATCACAGCCCTTTTTTATCATACTGCACAAATAAATTCATATTTATAATGAAGTCAAATAAGCTCAGTAGACTAAAATATTGATTAAAAAAACCTGAGTGTAGTTGGGAACAACATTACTTTTGCCTAGAATCTTTGTGTCTCTGATCCCTCATAGCATGTTCCTTTTTTTTCCCCGTGGCTTTCTCAGCCTCTGTTTTCGTGCAGATTGTGTGAGGTGTACTTGAGCTAAGTGCAGACTCTGTAAACAGTGCAGAGTTTTGGGCCCGTGCGTTGATGTGGGCAAGGCACTGGGATTCCAGGAAGATGTTAGTTTAAGGGAAGGAATCAGGTAATAAGATGTCTAAGAAAAGTGACCTTTTGAGAAGTCTGAACGAATCATGCTTTATTTACTGATGGGAGAAACAAATTTTCATGTATGTAAGAGACTGATGCCAGGGGAGAAGCAACAACACACTTTCTATTCATAAGGGATAGGACAAGAATGTCAATGTACAGCTAAAAGAATGTGGGTTAGATACTGAAAAAAAAGAAAGACAAAAAGGTGACAGATAAAGAATAGGTAGAATACTTTTGAGCAGCAAGAATCGTGAGCTCCAGAATAGATTACTTGGAGACTCTGAGGAACAGATTGGAAAACTCTGTCTGGATTACACTGAAATGGCACTTGGGCTATCTGACCTCTTCAGGTCCTCTTCTGTGCCCTTTTCCCCATTGGTGATTATGTTGTTGTTGTTGTGTTTGTTGTTTTTAGGTAAGGACTAGCTTTCCTTGAGGATCTGTACCCTATAGTATGAATATATGGTAGTCTGAAGTTCCCGTTTTTATTTACAATAACATTTTGCAGGCCACTAAGCCTTGCTGTCCAATGGATGTGTGTATTTTGGTGTTTATGATCTGCAAATTAAGGTAATTTTTTTACAGTTCCTGCTTCTGTATGCTGGAGGAGTAGCTGAATGCCTAGTGAAATGGTTTTCCTACAAAGTAATAAAGAAACAATTTTGTTTCAGAGGCCAGTTCTGCTTCTTTGCTTAATCTCTTTTCAGATGCACCCTTAGAGTACAGGTGGTGTTAAGAAGGAGATGAATATCTGGAAAATGGCAATTTAGGGGCATGAGATGCATTTACATTCAGTCTGGGAAGATACTTGCTGCCTGTGAGTCAGCAGTGTCAAGCAACTATGCGGCAGAAAAGAAAATGATAAAAAGGACAGAAGTGACAAAATGAGTGCAAATTATGTAATCAATGTTTCTCTTTTTATCAAAATAGTTATTTTAAACCTAAATGAGCTTTGCCAGCTAGTGGTAACGTTTTGAAGTATTAGAGTAATTAGCATTCATTGGATTTTGTTAGTATTGATATAATTTTCAGTAATGTTATGTTAATATCTAGGTGACATTTATCCCAGCTGCTAAGTAGTAGAAAAAGGTTATTTTTTTTCTTTTTTTTTTTAAAAAGATATGCATGAAATGAAAAGCCTTTTTATTATATGAAATGAGATCATATGGGGGAAATGTGTTGTTACCAGATGGAGATGCCTTGTTTCCATTTAAAAGGGTTGGGTGACTTAAAAAAATTAGGGAATCTCTTTCTAATGTTGCTGTGTGATCCTGCATGGTTTATTAATACTAATTTACGTATCTTGGCACTGATTCACATGCCCCAGCAATTTTAAGGTCATGCAGGACCACTACATCATGTGGGTTAATCTCTGTATAATATAGGGTTTTTCTGAATCTGTGCAGCTACCTTTCTATTAGGCTAGTAGTTATCATGGAGTGCAGCTTCTAGAAGTGTTTGGTCTTCATTTACAGATGTGGAAGATGCATTGCACTCTAACTTCATCAGTAGTTAATGGTCCTCACTGCTGAAAAATGTAATTAAGCTCTATTTCTAATACGAATTTGTCTGCCTTCAGTTTCCAGGCATTGCCTCTGGTTTCTTCTTCAGAGCTTCAATGCTTTATTCTTAGTGAGATGTTTATACTCTCTAACAAAGTCACCTTTCAATACTCTTGTTCTAAACTAATCAGACATCTCTTTAACTTGTTGTAAGGCATTTTCTCTAGTCCTTTGTTGTTACTGTATCAATATGAATTGTTTTGGTTGTATTTTTATTAAAAAGTTTGAAAGAGAACTACACATGCACTGTTAACATCTGCCTGGCCAGTGCAATACAACATACTAAAATCAATACTCTTTGTTGTTTTCCTGTTGATTTGTCCAAAGATTGCTCTGTACATCTTCATTTCTGTGTCATCATCCTAGGAGATCAGATTCACCTACTAGCTCACTAGGAATTTTTTGTAGATGCTACTCTTCAAAACATATATAGAGTTCTGCAGAATAGGTTGGAATATTTTATGCCCAGCTATAAACTTTAGGTTCTTTCCCTGGTCCCTCTGCCAGTGGTGTGTTGTATTAACAGCAACCCTTTGTCTTCTGGATCATTAGTGAACTGTTAAATAGCAAAGGGCCAAAAACTGTTCTTGGTGGTTCCTAATTAGTTACAAATTTATGTTAAATGATGTTTTTTTTTTTTTTAATTTAATTTCATTATGTTTGCAAATTACTTGATTTAAATCAAAATAATGAATGGATAAATCATTTGTCTTTGAAAATACCAGGTACATTCTGTTAGCACTCCTTTCACATTTAGTATTACATTCACTGTTTTTTATCTGTCAACTTTGTTAGCTGTGGATTGTAGCAGAGCCACTAAGATGATCAGGGGGGTGGAGCACCTCTCATATGAAGATGGGATGGGAGAGTTGGGACTGTTGAGCCTGGAGAAGAGAAGGGTCCATCAAGATTTCACAGCAACTTCCAGTATCTAAGGGGGGCTGGAGAGGGACTTTTGACAAGGGCCTGAAGTGATAGGACATGGGGGAATGGCCTTAAGCTGAAGGAGGACAGGTTTAGATTAAATACTAGGAAGAAATTTTGTGCTGTGAGGGTAGTAAGGTTGCTCAGAGAGGTTGTGGACTCCTCAGCCCTGGAAGTGTTAAAGACCAGGCTGGATGTGGCTCTGAGTTACCTGCTGTAGTGAAAGGTGTCCCTGACTAAAGGTGATCGTTAAGGTCCCTCCTTCCAGCCCAAATCATTCCATGATTCTATGAATTTCTATGTACATACATTAATTTTTAATGCTGGCAGACATATATTTGGATATTTTAATGTAAATATTTAAGAATTTAGTAACTTACTATCTGAAACTAGTTTCTCAGAACTAAGTTTAATAAAGAAATCCTCAATTTCAGTGATGCTCAGAGCAAAACTTCCTTTGATTTCTGTGAGGCCCATACTGTACATACATGGGCTTATGTATGTGAAGCCTCTATATCTGGAGACTCTAAATAGCATATATATCCAGTTTTGTTTCAACTTAATAATTTAATTTATTGAACAGTTTATTCATCTATCTAGAAAAATAATAGACCTCTGCCTGTCATGCTGGCCAACTAATTTTGTCTTAAGAAATATTTTGCCTTGTTAAGTATTTGAATGTGATATCTGAAATGGGGAAACTTTGGAAAAATGTTTGGCTTTCCTTTCTGTGCTGAAAGCTGCCTTGTCAGTCTTCCTGTGGTGAGAGAACAAACGCATGTAGGTGTGAGCAAGAGCAAACTGGGTTGTGTTAGCAGTGGCCAATAGAAGGGCATTCTCAATGGGGTCTGGAACTTACTGTCAGTGTAGTTGGGTGCTACAGTCCCTCCAAAGTGGGACTTGGCAGGTTGATTCCAGGCAAAGTCATGCCTCTAGTGCCACTGGGGTTCAGTTTTTGCAGAGTTTGGTGTTCCCAGTGGAGCTGTTGGAAGGATGGATGACACTGGGGATGCTGCCCGCCCTTCACGGGAGGTGAAGGGAGTCACTTCTGTGCTTCTCTTTTTGGATTGATGCTGACTACTGCTGTGAGTTCCTCGTACAGAAGGTAGATATTTAAGTTGTGCCACTTTCCCTTAAATGCCTTTGCCTGCAGAAAACAGGTGGAATAGGAAAAAAGCCCTCCAAACCTCATTTCTTCCCTTGGTGTTGCAGTTTTGGCCATGCCTGTCCTTGGGATGACACTGGTTCCATTTACACCCACAGCTCAGCTTGCACACTCTTTATTTTGTGCTGTCCCAAACATTTGGATATAAGTAGTGTGCTAGTAACATAGCATAAATGAATAAAATCAGTGTAAAAAGAAAGCCACCAGAAACATTTGGCTTGCAATTTTTTGTGTTATCACTTTTTATTGGCCCCAGTGTTAAGTGTATTGAAATGTGTTACCCGCTTTAGCATTTGATTTATGTGAAAGACTGTTAGCCTCAGGATTCAGCTGCAGCTCCCTAAATTCCTCGGTCATTTGTAATGTATACTGGAAAAGTCCAGGGAATGAGAAATCTTCCCTATTGTCTCAGAGTAACTTTTACTCTATGTTTCTCCTCCTAACCTATGATAAGTTACCCTGGATTGTTTTGTTGTGGTATGGGTTTCTTTTTGGGCTTTTTGGTTGTGGGGTTGGTTTTTTTTTAATATTATTTTTTTGCTTATTTAAAAACTTTTGTGACATCATTATCTGTAATATCTGTAGGATAAAAAAAATACCCTTTTCTAGTTGAGAGTAAAAAGTCTGATTCATGCAAAGAGATGCCATTCATAAACTTTCACAGAAAGTTCTGTTAGCCAGTTGTTTGTAAACTCTGACATTAGAATTGTGTTTAAATCCTATTTCTTGGGTAATTATGATGCCAAACATACTTCCAAAGCTCAGGCTTTCTGCATAGTATGCTCAAAATACCAGAGTATAATATTTATTATGCTTGTAGGCCCAGAGGGGGAAGAAAGGTGCCAAGTAAATGTAGTGAAGGCTGTCTAAATTATTTCACCGGTTGAAGGATGAGGGAACATTTTAATCTTAGAGCCTGTGGGAGTTTGGGAGGAGTGTTTCAGGGAGGAGAGTAAGTATAGACTCAGATTTGTAGTGATTCAGAGTTTGTTAGTAAAAGCCATGTGGAGAAATCGCTAATTTTAGGGTTGGTAGGTCATCTCTGGCAGTTCTTTACAATCTGACAAACTTGTTTCCTGCTAATTGTACATGTTCCAATTATGTTTGAAGGAGATTTAATTGGAGTCATCTTAGAAATCGCATCTGGTAAGGAAGAATTAGGAATATAGAGATTTAAAATTGTTATGTAGCAGCAAAAGATAAATCAAGGACTGTGACTATAGGGCAGTTTTAAGTGGTATGCCAAGGTACACAGGTCACAGGTGTGGTGACCTCTCTCCAGGCTCTGGTGGACTCTGTATATCTGAAATACTATGTGTCTTTTTTGGGCATCAAGGAGGCATGTGTGGATTTTTAATTTTTTTTTCCAATTTGCAAATTCCTCTGGTGTTCAGCTGATTAAATTGGTTACACTGCCATGGTGCTGGGAAGGCTCGCAGAGTTGTACAGGTGCTGGCTGTGTTTGAGAGGTGATACAGAAGGAGACCCAAGTTGACTTTTGGATGACTTATGTGTTTGTGGGAGGAGATTTTTAGAGGAAACAAAAGATTATTTGCAGCAGATGTCTTTGTAAATCTTCTAGAAATGGTTTGCCAGAAGAGTTGTATCTCATAATGGTTTCAGCAGTCCGGGTGCTAAGGTGTTCTGTTCTGTTTAGAAAGGAAAGCACAAACCAGCTTTGTAGAGGTCTTACTGCAGTGCAGGATACCAATTCTGTGCTGAGAAGGAGTTGATTTACTTTTATTAATGTAAAAGAGAGCATCTTTAAATGCACTGCTTGAATTCTTTGTCTTGGTTTTTGATTTTTATAAGATTGGTTAAAAATTGATGACAGTAGATTATTTAAACTCCCTTGGCTTAATGCTTTTTTTCAGCAGTTACCACCCATTAGCCAGAAGGCACAGGAATGTGTCTTTGCTTACCTAGCCTGTTATAGAGCTGTGCTGGCTTTGGTGGGATAGAGTTAATTTTCTTTATGGCACCGCTAGGGGACTGTGTTTTGGCTTTGTGCTGAACACAGGGTTGATAATATGGAGGTGTTCTTGGTATTGCTGAGCAGTGCCTGTGGGGAGCCAAAGCCTTTTCTGACCTTTTACAGATTACAAAAGGATAATCCATACCATTCAACCTCATGCTCGGTATATAAAGTGGGGGGAAGGAGGAGGCAGAACGTTGTTTGGAGTGATGGTGTTTATTTTCTCAAGTCAACATTACATATGATGGGGCCCTGCTCTCCTGGAGATGCCTGATCATGGGAAGCAGTGAATTACTTCTTGGTTTTGCTATCTTGTGTGCATGGCTTTTGCTTTCCCTATTAAACACTCTTTGTCTCAACCCAGGAGTTCTATTTTCCCCTTCCATCTCTGTCCCTGGTCCTGCTGGTGGGGCAGTGAGCGAGTGCCTGCCTTGGGGCTTGGCTGCTGGCTGGGGCTAAACCACAACAAATGCTGAAGATGAGTTCACTTAAATCAGAGGCAACAACCCAAGTGCTATGATACACTGGCTCCCATTGAAACAGGAGTTTGTGTACCCCTAGAGGATGGTGACTTCAGTCTGGGCAGACTTGGAGAAGGTAAATGTCACCAGCTGGCCCATCTGTAGCCCTCCCAAACTATAGGAAGTTGGTAGCAGGTTCATCTCAAGCTGTGGTTCACAGTTCCTTCCATCTGAATGGCACATGGTAAGGATGGGGAACAGTCTATCACAATATGCTCTTTGGAATATGGCTTGAAATTACTGAGCCATCATTTAAATCTCCCCGAAGCCAAGTGTAGAGCTCCATAGTTACGCATTTTTCTCTTTATATAAGTTCTTTGCGTTCTCATTTCCCCTTCCTCCTTGTAAAAAAAATAGAGAATGATGAACACAATTGAAAGAGATGTGCTTTGGGAAATGGAAATCAGGAGAAGTAGACAGAAATCTATTTTAAACCCATCAGTATTGTAACTGAAACAATGGAGTAAAATGGTAACTTGTTTTTGCAAAGCATTGTTTTAAGTTGGCTGCTTACCCAAGAGCTGAGTAAGGAACTACCCTTTCTAGACAATAAGTCATCTAATAAGACAGACTTATATGACATACTGATTTTAGCCAATGAATTGGATAAGCAGTTATATTTTATTTCAGGATTTAAATAGGATTTATATCTCATTTATTAAGAAGACATTTGTTTTGATGCTGTGTAACACAGTGATTTACATGGTATGCTTCCTTCATTGCTACTTCTTTTACCTGTTCTTTGCTGAGCTACAAACCATCAAGTTTTACTTCTATTAATTTAAAAACATTAGACTTTTTTTAAAAAGTGCATGTGCATACATCACAGCTAAGAGTGAAGGCTCATAGGCCTTCACTCTTATATCCCTTATACTCTTTTAGTCATATGTTTTAAAGGAGCAAGCAGGAGAAAAAGAAATCAAAATTAAAATCAAGAAGCAATCAGCTAACACTCTTTTAATGAGAAAATTAAAATTCATAAACATACTGTGTAACTGAATTTTTATTTAATACAAATCTCTTAAGTGTAGTTTAAATATTAAGAACAGGTAAATAAATGTGAGACTAAAAGGTAACATGTTTTGTAAATGTGGATGAGAATATAGTGAATGTATTAAGTGTGGAGAAAGATAAACTTGGCATCCTATCTGGCCACAGGGCCTGGCTTAATGGGGCTTTGAGCAGCCTGATCTAATTAAATGGCATCCCTGCCCATGGCAGGGGGATTGGAACTAGATAATTTTTGAGGTCCTGCCCAACCCAAACCAATCTGTGACTCTAGGATAAATGAAAAAAAAGGAATATAATTTTTGTTGTACATTGGAACTCCTAAGGAAATGTTTGAAGCAAAGAATAAAAGTGCTGAGAGGTAAGAGCACTAGTGTACCTGTGGGAAGGCAAGACAGGAGGGGCTAAAGAAATAAGGAGTAATTTCACTAATGTTAATTCAGTTATATCTAGTGCTGGGAGTGTTCCAAAGGAACGTTAACTCTGGAGAGCTTGTGTGCTAGAGGAAGCCTTTACTACTTAGGGCAGTAGTGGAGGAGAACTTGAACGAGGACATTAAAGATGAGCTAGAGAATGTCCAGATTTAACCAGGCACATCTCATCTCAGCATAAGGATTGTATAAAACAGAGGAAGATACCTTTGCCTCTTTGCTGATAGGATTGAATCTTTAGCTCAAACGGCTGTTGCAANGAGGAGGCAGAACGTTGTTTGGAGTGATGGTGTTTATTTTCTCAAGTCAACATTACATATGATGGGGCCCTGCTCTCCTGGAGATGCCTGATCATGGGAAGCAGTGAATTACTTCTTGGTTTTGCTATCTTGTGTGCATGGCTTTTGCTTTCCCTATTAAACACTCTTTGTCTCAACCCAGGAGTTCTATTTTCCCCTTCCATCTCTGTCCCTGGTCCTGCTGGTGGGGCAGTGAGCGAGTGCCTGCCTTGGGGCTTGGCTGCTGGCTGGGGCTAAACCACGACAAATGCTGAAGATGAGTTCACTTAAATCAGAGGCAACAACCCAAGTGCTATGATACACTGGCTCCCATTGAAACAGGAGTTTGTGTACCCCTAGAGGATGGTGACTTCAGTCTGGGCAGACTTGGAGAAGGTAAATGTCACCAGCTGGCCCATCTGTAGCCCTCCCAAACTATAGGAAGTTGGTAGCAGGTTCATCTCAAGCTGTGGTTCACAGTTCCTTCCATCTGAATGGCACATGGTAAGGATGGGGAACAGTCTATCACAATATGCTCTTTGGAATATGGCTTGAAATTACTGAGCCATCATTTAAATCTCCCCGAAGCCAAGTGTAGAGCTTCATAGTTACGCATTTTTCTCTTTATATAAGTTCTTTGCGTTCTCATTTCCCCTTCCTCCTTGTAAAAAAAATAGAGAATGATGAACACAATTGAAAGAGATGTGCTTTGGGAAATGGAAATCAGGAGAAGTAGACAGAAATCTATTTTAAACCCATCAGTATTGTAACTGAAACAATGGAGTAAAATGGTAACTTGTTTTTGCAAAGCATTGTTTTAAGTTGGCTGCTTACCCAAGAGCTGAGTAAGGAACTACCCTTTCTAGACAATAAGTCATCTAATAAGACAGACTTATATGACATACTGATTTTAGCCAATGAATTGGATAAGCAGTTATATTTTATTTCAGGATTTAAATAGGATTTATATCTCATTTATTAAGAAGACATTTGTTTTGATGCTGTGTAACACAGTGATTTACATGGTATGCTTCCTTCATTGCTACTTCTTTTACCTGTTCTTTGCTGAGCTACAAACCATCAAGTTTTACTTCTATTAATTTAAAAACATTAGACTTTTTTTAAAAAGTGCATGTGCATACATCACAGCTAAGAGTGAAGGCTCATAGGCCTTCACTCTTATATCCCTTATACTCTTTTAGTCATATGTTTTAAAGGAGCAAGCAGGAGAAAAAGAAATCAAAATTAAAATCAAGAAGCAATCAGCTAACACTCTTTTAATGAGAAAATTAAAATTCATAAACATACTGTGTAACTGAATTTTTATTTAATACAAATCTCTTAAGTGTAGTTTAAATATTAAGAACAGGTAAATAAATGTGAGACTAAAAGGTAACATGTTTTGTAAATGTGGATGAGAATATAGTGAATGTATTAAGTGTGGAGAAAGATAAACTTGGCATCCTATCTGGCCACAGGGCCTGGCTTAATGGGGCTTTGAGCAGCCTGATCTAATTAAATGGCATCCCTGCCCATGGCAGGGGGATTGGAACTAGATAATTTTTGAGGTCCTGCCCAACCCAAACCAATCTGTGACTCTAGGATAAATGAAAAAAAAGGAATATAATTTTTGTTGTACATTGGAACTCCTAAGGAAATGTTTGAAGCAAAGAATAAAAGTGCTGAGAGGTAAGAGCACTAGTGTACCTGTGGGAAGGCAAGACAGGAGGGGCTAAAGAAATAAGGAGTAATTTCACTAATGTTAATTCAGTTATATCTAGTGCTGGGAGTGTTCCAAAGGAACGTTAACTCTGGAGAGCTTGTGTGCTAGAGGAAGCCTTTACTACTTAGGGCAGTAGTGGAGGAGAACTTGAACGAGGACATTAAAGATGAGCTAGAGAATGTCCAGATTTAACCAGGCACATCTCATCTCAGCATAAGGATTGTATAAAACAGAGGAAGATACCTTTGCCTCTTTGCTGATAGGATTGAATCTTTAGCTCAAACTGCTGTTGCAAATCTGGCAAGATTTTTTAATTATTATAATTTTTCTTTTGTCTTTAGTCATATCAAAATCTTTCCACCACTCTTGCCTCTGTTATTAATTTGAACATTTTACTGCAAGTAGGATGTTTTAGCTGTTTACTACTTTCCATTCAAATACCCTAAATTTTGTGCACATTTTAGCTCTACCTGCTACAATTGAATTATATGGTAAGTAATATATTTGAGATCTTTCAAAGCTTGGCTTTAGCAAATTAGGTCTCCTCTTTGTCAAGTCTAGGAATGCCCTACATATATGTGGTCAATGTGTTTCTTGTATATGCATCTGTGTAAAGTTGGGAATTCTTTGACCTGAACAATGTTTCCCAGCCTAGTGGCCTGTTAAGTTATGAAATGCCATGTGGCAAGTATCTCTGAGGAGTTGCATAGCCTCACTTCTGACTATATTAATTCTTTTTTATGTGAAGAACATCAGAATCTTTGATAATAAATAACCAGTTTAATTTGCTCATTGCTGCACCTCTAGACTGATAGCATTGCTCTTCTTTTGACCAGTACATTATAGGAACTGTAAGACTTAGTGATTAATTATTATCAGAAGGAATTTAGTTTAGCTGTTTGTAGATGAATCCTGAAATGCTTGGTGTCTGAACGTGGACTTTTTTCCTGGTATTTATACTGTGGTGTGGCAGTGAAGGATCTTTATTCTTGTGTCTGAGGAGCTTTCTGTCTTGACTCCTATTTCATAATGGATATTTGTACTTAATTTATTTGTATTTAGCTAGTCAAACTGATGCCAAGGTACCGACTATATGTATCTGATACTTCTGAGTGTTTTTTTTTCTGTAGTGATGGGGACATAATTCAAAACATATCCTGGGCCTTGTGTGTATGCTTGTTTGCTGTCATGTTTCTAAATGAAGAATGAACTTACAGAATTTATAAAAAAAAACGCTTCTACAATTCTGGGGGAAAAGAAAGCTAGTATAAAGTTAGTCAACACTGATTATTGCAAGATGACACTTTACCTTCAGTTTTGTTTTTTTTTCTGAGTATAAATTAAAATTACATATTTTAATTGTGTAAGGGTATGATAGAAATAATGATCCTTATAATCCATAATATTCCTTATGTTAGCCAAACTCGCAACAAGCACCAGTGCATTTTAGGAAAAGGAAAATGCTAACTCCATTCCCAGAACTAAATTTCTAAGGCATGGGGTTTTTTTGAAAGTTAAGAGAAATGAGTATGAATTATTCTCTTGTATGACATGTGCATGAAATAAATAAAACCCCACACTTTTTCATGTTAAATATTTTGCGTTATGTTCCAAGATGGAAGAATAAGAGGATGAGATCTCCCGTACAAAGAGGATGAGCACATTCACAGCAAGACATGAGCTGTATAAATGGCAGGTCACAGATGTTTTTATTGAAAGTAACACAGGGTGCTCATGTGCCAGTTTTTGCAGTGTTTACATCATACATATTCCTAAACACAGATGTGAAGTACCGTTTTGTTTTCCTCCTATAAACTTGAGTAAGATATAGCAGAAGAAAACATTTTTGGATGAGTTATTGCATTTACTTTTATCAAGTTAATATTTACAGGCACTGTCTTCAGGATTTGTGGAATTTGGAATGTATAGCAGGAATAGGGCAGTAAACATTATTTTATATATAAATAAATAAATGCACATTTTCATAGAAATCAAAGTACAAAAAATTTGATGAGCTGAGATAATGTTTCAATTATTTTTAATAATACAACTATTAAGTGTTTTACAAAACTGGATATAATTTAGGTATTAATTTCCAGGAGATGACCAAATCATAACATTTCTAGATGGCATACAGAATTAGAATAAAATAAGAATTATGCACCTGCAGAGCACTCCAGCTGTCTTGACATACAGATGCAATTATCTTTAGGAGATATTTGAATAACTTGTGCTTCATTACTGGACTTGGAGGGAGGTTATGTTGGGTAAAACTCAGCACCTTGTCTTGTTTCAGGTTAGAAGACAATTCTGCTTCTATTTGGCTTTTCTTTTTTTCCTACCAATTCACATCTAATGAAATCTTCCTCCTTATTTTCTGAAAATTGAGCTTGTTTAAAGTGCTATGAGTACTTGACATTACTTTTTTA
This sequence comes from Promerops cafer, assembly GCA_013398275.1. Classification (NCBI taxonomy): domain Eukaryota; kingdom Metazoa; phylum Chordata; class Aves; order Passeriformes; family Nectariniidae; genus Promerops; species Promerops cafer. The sequence continues at coordinate 128,923 of VZSE01001288.1, read as the reverse complement.
AAGTCTTTTTCCCTTGAACATTGATGTATAAAAAACTCAAAACACCTCCATACCAAGATATAGTACTTCCAAATTAATTAATTTCCTAAAACGGACAAATGAGGTAATTTTACTGTCTGTTCAGGAGTAGATTAATTGTGAAGGTAAATGTCATGGTCATCATACAGTAAGCGGCAGGTGGTGTTTGGTGTGTGAACATTTACTTGCTTGGGCTCTGGGTGTGAATGTGGAGGGGCAGTGCCCTCTGCTCTCTGGTCTGAATGCCTGGGAAGAGCAGAACCACCCTGTTGTGTCACCCTGGTGCTCAGCACAGTACCTGCTGTGTGAGAACAAACCACACGTCATTTGGTTTGTCTAAACCTGTGTGTGCTTCCTGATTCCAGAAGATGGTACTGGGGGAGCCTCTTGCTAGAACCATCAGGAGAGAACGATAGAGTTCCAGCCTCTTGCTAGAACTGTAAGAAACAGACTGGGACAGTATTTAGGGACTCCTACACCATTTCAGAAGTTCCCTGGAAACACTGTGTTCTTAGGTCTTACAGAAATTGTCCTGATTCTTTCTTTTCCCACTTAAGGGGTCTTGGAAGCCCTGGAGAGTAAGAGATCATTTATAGTACTTCAGTGGAAAGGCAGCAGAGACCTTTGGTCAGGATGATGATGTCTGCTTAGCCAAACATTGAATTGTGGGTGGAGGCCAGCCATACAGGCTGGTCTCCCTGCATCCGTGCCTTTGGTGGCAGATTCAAACAGGTGCTGGGGTCACTCGGACAGCCTGGCTTGGGGAGAGTGCTGTATTGCCAGATCATACCCTGCTTGGCAGCAAGAGATGCTCAGCTGTTTGCCCAGTGCTTTGTGTGAGGTTGGTCCTGTTGGCCCTGCCCCAGATTGCCTGCCCTCAAATCACCAGCCTATGGCAGGAGGTCTGACACATGCAGCCAGCTCCAGGGTCTGGAGACTTGGGGAAGAAGCAGAGACAGGCATGGAAAAAAGCCGTAGCTCCTGCTTTGGGATCTGACATCAGCAGCTGTTACCTGCCTTGTCCAGGAAAGTGTCTGCCTCTGCCTCCTCTGCAGCTCTGTGTACCCATGTCATGGCTTATCACCACACAGACCAAACGAGCTCCATTATGGCATTAAAAAACATGCACAGGTTGCCCTGGATTGACTTTACCTGGTATGAAGCGAAACCTTATGGAAATGCTTATTCCCTTTCACCATTAGATGGAGCAAAGAGCTGTTCTCCCCCTCTATGCCTCAGAGCTGAGAAGTCTTTGCTTAAACTCTTCCAGGGAGCAAAAGAAGCCTCTTGACTTCCAAGGGCTGTGTGTTTGCTTCAGTTCGGAAAAATAAAGTACCCAGGGCAGAATCCCAGTGTGTTTTCCCGATCTATTTCAAGTTGAAAAACTAAGTAGGTGGTAAATTAATACTGTCTGCAGTGAAGCAGCTTATATGCACAGGCTCAATCTTTCATGCATGATTTCTACTTGAACCATCTTAACTTGCCTGGAAAGTTAAGCCAAAACAGTGAAAGAGATGTATAATCAAATACTTCCTTTTAAGAAGTGACTTTTTTGCCAACAGGAGGTGAGTATAACTTGTGCTGAAAACTTGAGTTATTAACCTGCTACCTTGAGAAATGTAGTTCTTGTGATTTGCAAATAATTTTCCATTGGTGCATCTTTACATGCTGTGAAGCTATACTTGATACCTTGTTTTCTATGATAAATTCTTTAAAAAATGTACTTCTTTCTTCATTAACTCTTCCTATTCTTTGTCTAGGTGTTTGTTAGGAGGGAGGGAATGAACAAGGAAAGGAGCAGGATAAAAGCCTGCCTGTGCCCAGCTGTGGTTGTAGTTGTATGTGCTTTTCTGTATGTCCACGCATGTCCCGTTGTGTTTATTTTGAAAGAACAGTTGCTTGATCAAAATGGTATTTCTTTCTGGCTTTTCCCCTCTGAAGGTGAGTTGCATCTGGTAAGCACAGAATTGTTTATGCTTTCAGTTTCAGACTGAGAGCGGGTTTGATTTTCTGCTCTTGGTACCCTACAGTGTGTTCCTTCTACTGCTTGTTCTTTCCTGTTTGTGTGTTTATTAGGTTTTCCTGTGCTGAGCAAGTATTTAATAATTTGATTCTGCTAATAGTTATTCTTTTGCTAAGCCACTGCAGTCTCATACCAACAGCACAACCTGGAAAAGGACTGTTGTAAAATTGACTTGGGAAATTCAGAAATAAATAATAGTCAAAAGTAAATCTTGCTGCATGCAGCTTGTCATATTATGTTTACAAATACATGCTCACACTGTATTATAATAATTTTCTAGCATATTTTTCTATTCATATTATCCAACTTTTATTGAGATTATGTTACATCAGATGTTCTACCTTTTTATGATGTAAAAGAGTTATGCCTTTTAGCAACTCCTTGGACACAATTTTAAGATGACCTGCCTTAATTTATAAGTCACTATTCCTGGCTATCTAGGTAATTCAGTAAGAAAGGATATCATTACTTACATCAATTTTTTTGAGTATAGAGATGAGTTGTCTGCTCTTTGCAGTCTTAATGGTGGTTGAACCTCTTTATGGTTGTCAGACATCTGTTACAAGGTGAGATCTTGTTCTTTGGAGGGGACAAAGCTGTTTGGCAAGCTTGCTGCTAATGCATAAAGCTCTGTAAATTTGTACAAAGCAGTGTCAGGAGAGAGGGTTTTTGGAGAATGAGACCGAGATATTGCAATGGGATTTTGTACATAGTTCAGTGCTTGGACATAATCTAGTTCATTATAGCATTGACTATAAGTACTGTAGAGAGATCACTGCAGGCTTACCAGAAGTAATGGGATCTATGGATAGCTCTTTTAAATAGAAGCTTCCATTGCAAACTTGGATTTTAAGTGACTTATCATTCTGCAAAGATTATTAGAGCCTTAACTCCTCCAGTTTTTACAAAACCAAACATTTAAAGAACTTTCAGGTTATTTGCTTATTCACAGGGAAGAGTCAGTTGCCTATGATTCACTGCAGTGAATATTCAATTCAGTCTTTCTCTCCCTCTCTTTGTCTTCTCTTGTAGTCTGATATGTGTTCTATTTCATTTCAAAATCTTCATGGATCACCTCTACATCTGTAGCTGGCCTCTCATAAGTAGCAGTAATACCTCTGTGGTGCTACAAGCAGAATATTGTAATATTGTTATGTGAAGCAGTTAAAAAAAAGTTACTGAATGTGTTTTTGATCTGGTATTTTTGTAAATAAAATGTGTTATTGACTACTAAAATCTGAAGGAAATAAAACATTGAACTAGATTAGCAAGCACCACTATTGTAGTCAGCTTTTTTTTTCTGTAATAAGAACTGTGCAAGAATTCTTTTAGTAGGTGAACTGAAAAATCTGATTTTCTACAATTTAAAGCTAGAATTTTTTTTTCTCCTGTCTGTGAATATTGCATACATTTCATGCTGTGGAAACAACAGTCTTGACAAGTACATGGTATGTTGCAGTGGCCAAGACACTCATTAAGGAACTCCAAATTCACATTTGTTCCCTAACATGTTCTAAGCAGAAATATGATGAACAGTTATCGAGTGAGTTTTTAGAGGTGAGTGGGGTGGATTTTTCTTCTTTGTTTGGTTTGGTTTTGAATCACATTTTGGGAGAAGGGGTGAATATTAGGATGAAAATATTTTGACAACTTGATCTGGATTCTCATTAAAGTTTTTAGAGTTACTGAAAGTACACATTTCTTTCAAAATATTTGTCAAATACTTAAATGACCTTTCTATTATCAAAAATAACTGTGATCCCGAGGTAGCTGATAACTCTTTACCCTGTGGGAATATGCTGGAGAATGCCAAAATTACTTGGCATGTTATCTCTGCTTAAAATGCAAGCAATCATTTTAGCAACTGTGTATTTTACTTATATAGACATTCCATTCATATTTTTGTTTATACATAATTATTTATTACTAATTATTAATGATAATTAGTAATTATTATTGGAATAGAATACATAGCTATTAATGATTTATGGAATGAATACACTACTACATCAGAAGCTTTCTATGCTATGTGTGCATGCTGCACACCTACTGAACTGAAAGAAGAGGAAATTTTAAAGACTCACACATTTACAGTAATGCAGAGGTTCGTATGAAAGGGATAACCTGTTATGAAACATTATCAGAGGATTGGTTTTAAGTAGCAGTGAGCTGGGGAGCTGTGTTGCTGTTGAAGTGAGGGTTTCTGACATGATGTTTGCTTGCTGAAGGCTCCCAGCAGCCACGGGCCTTGCACGGTCTGCAACGTGAGGCTTTCCACTGGGTATGGGCATGGGAGGAAGCACTGTTCACAGTGAATCCATATAAGCTTCATTTTAGCCATAGGAGGAGGTGTTCAGATGGCAAAGAACAGTTTTTGAACAGTCAGAGGACACACAGTGGACATAGTGTTTATTTTGATTTAGAGTTTAGGTAAAAGCTTGTCACGTTACTGCTTGTGACTGAACAGTAAAAAAAGATTGTGCCATGTTCAGGTGTTCAATGGGCATTTTCTAGCTGCATCCAAGACCTCAATTTATTTTTAGATTGTGCATTTCTCTGTATGTTTCCTGTATTAAAAATAGGGGAAAAAATTATTAACCCTCTCATTTCTTCATTAGTTCTGTAAAACCATTGCTGCTACCCTCAGCCTGTAAGGATCTCCACAGGGCCAAAGGCCTTTATCCACAAGTTGTAGAACTTTCAGGCACTTGTGTTTTGGGTGCTGGGGACTCTCTGAGCCATTGCTGATGATTTGAACTCAGGGTGGATCTCAACATGAAGAAGATGAACGTGTCCCTTCTGCTTTCAAAATTTGGTGTTAGTGAGAGGAAACAGGATTCTTTTGTGCTCCTATTGGAATGAATTAAAAAACCAAAAACAACCTGCAAAACCAGGATTTTTTTTGCCTGTTTTCCAAGAAGCAAAGGGAGGGGTTTTATTGTTTCTTTGGTTTGTTTGTGTTGTTTTGTTTTTTTTAAGTTATAGTGCAGAGAGGGCAAGAAACCTTCTGAGCAGCTGAAATTGCTAGTGTGTGCCACTTTTCAACTTGCTCATTAATGTACTAGAGAAGGACTGAGCATTTAGCGGGGAGGAGAGGGAAAGTCTTGACATTGAAATTGGAAAAGTTGTTCATGTACTGATAGAAGTGACCTGCAGTGTACTCCTTTCCCAATAGCTTCTCTACCTAAGGCATGAGGTCAGTAGAAGAAGCAATAGATTTTTAACATGAATGGACATAGCCATCCACTATAGATCTAAATACCTGTAGGAGATTTTTATTGCTGGCCCCAAGAGTAACTCCTGGAGTACTACTGCAAATTGCTCTAGAGGTGCCTAATCAAAGAAATCCTTCTGAACCTCGAAGTGCTTGTAGACATTGGGAGGTTTTTTGATTGTTGTTTTCTTTCCAAGCACTTTATATGTGGTTTTAACTTTGCAAAACCACCATGAGCACCTTCTAGACCTGAAAGAGTTGTGTTCTTCAGGGCAAGATAATCTCAGACACTGAAAAAGTGAGAGGGCCTCTCATGAGAGGAAGGATTTGAATGGCTGAGCCAGAGCTGGCGTTTGGCCCTGGAGCTGGCAGGGCTGGCTCAGCCCTGTACGCTGCACTGGGGCGTTTGTCACACGGCGAGGGAGCAGGAGCTGGAGTGCTGCCAGCCAGGGTTCTTTGGAGAGAACAACAGGCTTGTGAACAAGCAGGAGCACCACAGAGGAGGTTTTTTATTTTTCCTTTACCTTGTTGAGCCTTTACCTCTGTTGAACTTGCTCTGTCTGGCCCAGCTGCTGAGATGCAAACTGCTGAAAAGCACAAGGCAGGCAATGGGGCTGGTTATATTCTGCATGTTACCTTAATTTGTTTAGAATATTCCCTTCTAAAGGTCTGGGCAGATGTACAAGGCTGCATTAACAAAGTGTGAACAAAATGTACATGGATTATGTAGCATTCCTTCGTCCACTTGTAGCAAAAGCAGTCTGAAGAGAATGAGACAGTGAGGAAATGCTGAGGGAGCTCAGGGTGAGAGCAGAGAAGCTGTTGGTGAGGTCAGCTGGTGCCCATGCTTTGTGTTCAAAATGGTTGTGTAATTTGGGATGGTTTTGCTTTGCTCTGCTGGATGCATAAGTTGCGTTTTTGCACACAGAAGCAGGTGCTGTAGCTTTTGGATCTTTTTTTGTGATGGTACTTTAGGGGTTCCCCTGAGGTTTCTAAATGCTCCCTTAGGAGTTTGTATTGAAGATTTCTGTTCAAGCTGTCTTACTTTTTCATTATGTGAAGTTCACTGTCTTTATTTCTAGTAAATGTAGTGCTTTATTTTCTACCTGAAACTTGCTGTGGTGGTCCCTTTTAAGGGAGACAGTGTGTGGGTGTTTCTTTTAAGGATATTTGTAGGTTTGTAAATCTGAAAGTGCAAGTTATCTTGAGAATATTATAATTTCTTAAGAAAGAAATCGAGCAAGCCTTGGCTTAAAAAGTCATTCTTATTGTCAAAGCCCTTATATTGTCTTCCTAATCTCACCTTCAGTTGTATAGCCAGCCTTGTTTTTTCTCATTTCTCAGCTTGGCGAGGTCTAGTTCCATTATTTATGCAGCTCAGGACTGGCAGTCTTCCACTGCCATTAAGAGAGTGATTTGCAGATCTGCAAGAACAAAACTTTTTGCTTTGAGGACAACCTTGCATTTGGTTTACAGTTGGTTACTGGTAAGACAAGGAAGATCTTGGTCCTGTGACACTGGAAAGTGAAAATGAGTGATGCGAGTGTTTGTGCCAGAACTGAAGTTCACGAGCCTGGCGTAGCTACAGTAGAGGAGCTGTACTGAGGAACCAAGACCAGCCCTAGGTAATGAGCTGTCAGGGTAGCTCTGACAAGAGCAATTCTGTTTTCTTTAATTGTTTGGTTTTGTCTTGGGTTTTGTTTGTTGCAGTCTTTTTGAATTTGTTTTTTCTGGGGCGTTTTTGTCCAAGAAACATCAGTGATCTCCCCTCCTTTCCATTTCTCATAGTCTTTGTGTGATGAATCACAAGACATGTACGTCACTGAAAATGCAGAAACTCTCTGGATTTTTAGTTGTGAAATCTGGCAGTCAAGTTGTCAGTCAAGATTTGTCTGCAAATCATGGTATCATGATGAAAAATATCTTTCATAAATGTAATGAAACCAGCTGAAATCTATCTTAAACTATTAGCTGAATGGCAGAGCTTGTTATGTACAAACATTGATTTTTTGTAAGGTCTCTGTAGGATGGGGAGAAAAATGGTGCAGTATTTCCTACAATTTCCCAATCTCCAATTGTGACATCTCAAGAAATTGAAGACCTCGTTTTGTTTAATAGCAGAGTTCCTTTTGGATAGGAAAACAAAAGTGTTATCATATGAGCTGCATGATCAGGCGTGATTCCCATATGTTTCAGAAATGGGAAGTAACTGTCTTTTCATGCATTTGCTCCCATCTCAGACATGAAATAAATGTAGTACTTTTTCCTGGTTAAAAGACTTGGGAAATAAAAAGAAAAAAAATATAAATGGCCATGATAGCCTTTTTTGTAATCCAGGATCTTAAGCTTGAAAGATAAATGCCAAATTATCAGCAGATCTATAATAATGGTGCAATAACTCTGAACTGAAAATACTTTTGATTCTTAATTTCTGCTGTTCTTTCCACTGAGGTTTTATTCCATTACAAAATTAATGACTCCTATTTTCTTCTTTTCATTTGGTGCATCCCTATAGTATTCATTTTGTTCATTAGTAAATCAGCTCAACTGCTGAATAATTTCCTAGAATAATAGGAAAAACACCTAAGCTGAGGTTTAAAAACATACACTGTCTCGTAAGTAAAAAAACCCCCCTAACCTCAAAAAAACAACCTAAAAGCCACATTTCACTTTTACTCCTTTGTGTAAATCTAGCCAAATATCCTGCAGACCTTAGTTAAACATGCTAAGAATAAAATGCATACTGATATACCTGGGTTACTAAATAATTGCTTCATGTTGTTAAGACTGTTCACTTAATGAATATTTTTGTCTGTCAGATTTTCTTGATTTTTTTTTTTGATGGATGCTTGCTAGATTCCAATGTCAGCCAGCAGCTATTTTCCCCAGAAGAATGGACCAGCTGGAAATCTTTTTGGTAAGAGGGGAAAAAAAAAAATCAAATAATTGACTCCAGCCAATGCCAAGTCACTTCATCAAAGACTCTTACTCAAAATTCCAAATCTAGTTTTCTGCCACCATTGTGAGCTATACTTTCTGTATAGCAGATTTCACCCTAACTGTTCCCATTTAAAGTCACTGATCATCACTACTAAAATACAAATGACTGTTGTAATCCTGAGTATTTATTTTCTTCAGTTTGTAGTTTGTGGGGCAGTTTGGTAGGTATAATGGATTCACAGAATCATCAAACAATTGTTTTTCCTGGATCCTTCTCCCAAGGCATCTTTTACAGACCTCCCTCCCCACCCATCCGCCCCATCTAAAAAAAAAAAAAGGTTAAAAATATTTAAGCAGGTATGTTAGAAAAATTTCTCTGAGTTACTCCTTACAATCAACAGTCTTCCCTTATGAAAGTAGGTTGTATAGCAAATAATCCTCTACAGGAATGCATTTTAATCTACTGTTAATGAATACTCTTATATAGAAACATAGGAACAGAAATTTGTTAGTTCCTTCCTTCGGTAATTACGGAGATTTAGCCTTCTAGTCTAGTTTCCTGTTACATTAATATAATACCTGTTTCCTCTGGAAATTTACCCTTTAGATGACTTTTAAAATCAGTTAGTGCAGTCTTTTTTTTCACATTATTATACTCATCCTCTTGAGAATGTCACTCATTCATATCAAGACCATTACCCTAGGTAGCTGTAGGTTAAACAGTAAGGAAATTCTTCCTCATATTCATGTGGAATTTCCTGTGTTCCAGTTTCTCCCCATTGCCTCTTGTCCTATTGCTTGGCAGCATTGAGAAGAGCCTGGCTCCATCCTCTTGGCGTGCCCCCTTCAGATACTTACTTACATTGATAAAGTCTTGCTCCTTTGTCATATTTAATGTGCCAGATTGCATGTTTTACTGTGTTTTGTTGTTGCATGAAGGATTGTTAGAAAACATAAAAAAGAAAATTATTTTCACAGGGCAATGATTTTAAACCTGTAAGTTTATTTTATAAAGCCCAAGAAGTATGTGAAATTTTCAAGAGAAGTCCATGTGATGAAAGGCATTTAATCAAAAGTCGAGGGATTTCAAAGAAAGCTTCTTAAATAGTGTGAGACTATGGAAAATAACAGTGCAAAAGCATTTAAAAAACGGAGTAAATTTCAGAGGCATTCAGAGAAAAACATTGATTAGAAGTTCCTTATATGAAACGGAGGACCCCAAGTAAAGCAATAATTTATTAAAACTTTAAATATATGTACCAAATCTGTTGCTATTAGAACATTTATCTGAGTTGGGGTCTTGTGGGATATGAAATGTTAGGTTCAAGTTTTGCTGTCTTCTGAAACATAGCAAATCTCAAATGATGGGACACCAGTCAGTTGTGGTAAAAGGGCAGAGCAAAAGGCTGCTGGCATTTTGGAATGCAAATATATTACCCAGATAATGTTCCCATAACGTGAACATGCTTGCTTTCTTTTGGAGGTCCCATGAATCTTGCTTAACAAAGAAAGTCAAGCAAAGAAAGAGTGGTCCTTTTGTACTGTTAAAAGTATTTGGAAGCTTTATTTTTCAGTTTTCCCTTCTAGTTGCTTGCCTAGATTAATCATCTTGATTACCTATCTGTTCCTCTTGCAGTCTGCAAGTAAATACAAATAATATCGTTAACTGCAGTGCTTCCTAGGTAGTGAGTTCATTTTCTGTTGTTGGTCCTTGTTTTTTTTTATTTTTGATTTCCAGTGTTACCATCTAGCCTGTTTTTATAAATCTGCTCCTCTTTCCCATCCTCCTATGCTGTAGATTGTGCTCTTTTTTTCTTCTTCTGATTGCCACTCATACCATTAACATTTGTTCATTCGCACCTTGTTCATTACTGGTTTACATCGGCAGAGGAAGGACAAGGGGCATTCCATAACACAGTGATAAATTAGAATACTATTTATGCTTAGTAAAAGAAAATGTCCTGGGAACAGGGAGGTGTATGAAAATGATTGTTTCATAGAGTTTTGTAGCACCACTTTGATTTATGCCTTCATCCTCAGCAGTACTCCAGCATAGTCCTGGAAAAGCTGGCAGCCCCTGGCTTGGACAGGTGCACTTTTTGTTGGGTTAAGAACCGGCTGGATGGCTGGCCCCAGAGCGTCGTGGTGAATGGTGCTGCATCCAGCTGGCATCCAGTCACTTGTGGTGTCCCCCAGGGATCTGTGTTGGGCCCATTCCTGCTTAATGTCGTTCCTGATAATCTGGATGAGAGGATCGAGTCTACTGTTAGCAAATTCATGGATGACGCCAAATTGGGTTGGAGTGTCAATCTGCTGGAGGGTAGGAAGACTCTGCAGAGGAACCTGGACAAGCTGGATAGATAGGCCAAGACCAACAGTGTGAGGTTCAACAAGACCAAGGGCTGGGACCTACCCTTTGGCCAAAGCAACTCCCTGGAGTGCTGCGGGCAGGATCAGCGTGGCTGGAAAGTGGACCAGCAGAGAGGGACATGAGGGTGCTGATCAACAGCTGCTGAACGTGAGCCAGCAGTGCCCAGGTGGCCAAGAAGGCCAATGGCATCCTGGCCTGGATCAGAAATAGTGTATCCACCATGACTAGGAAAGTGATTTTTGCCTGTACTTCACCCCAAGTCCTGTGCCCAGTTCTGGGCCCCTCAGTTAAGGGAGGATACTGAGGTGCTGGAGAGATTCCAGAGAAAGGCAGTGAAGCTGGGGAAGGGTCTGGAGCATAAGTCCTATGAGGACCAGCTGAGGGAGCTGGGGTTGTTTAGCCTGGAGAAGAAGAGGCTCAGGAGACACCTTACCACTCTACCTGAAAGGAGAGTTGTAGCCAGGTGGGCATTATTGGCCTCTTCTCCCAGGCAACCAGTGACAGGACAAGAGAACAGAGTCTTCAGCTATGCCAGGAGAGGTTTAGGTTGAAGGAGGTTTATGAAGAATTTCTTCACAGAAAGGGTGATTAGTGCTGGAATGGACTGCCCAGTGGTGGAGTCACTGTCCCTGGAGGTGCTTAAGGAAAGACTGGGCTTGGCACTCAGTGCCATGGTCTGGTTGACAGGGTGATGTTGGGTCATAGGTCAGACTTGATGATCTCAGAGGTCTTTTCCAACCTCATCAATGCTATGATTCTGTGAAAAAAATAATGTAACAGCAGAAGAAATCTTAAGAGATTTGCAGCTCTCCCTCTTGCATAGTATGTTATTCCTCAGTATTTGTGAGAAATTAAACTGTTAAATATTTTCAATGAAGTGTTTATGTATAAATACTTGATCATATGTGGTAACAGGCTTTGGTCTAAAATATTCCAATGGTTTAGGAACTGCCAAGCGTCAAGTGAGCAGTCAGGGCTCTGCAAAAGATGGGAGGGATGGTAATTAGAAAATAAAATGAAGACTATATTTTAATAATAGCAGGCTAAGCTTATTTGCAGTTTTGTTTGGTAAACTACTTGCAGCGTGGTCGGCAGTGCTTAATGAAAGACAAGAATAGGAATGAAAAAGACCTGTTATGGTGAGAATGCTTGTTTTACATTGTGTTACTGCAGGGGTTTATAAGAGGAGACTGAAACAGGGGTGAGTTATAATAGGAGTATATTTGCACTGTGTTTAAGACTGTAGCATAACTTCCTCAGGTTATTGGAATGATTTACATCCGCTATGAAATATTTTAATGCTAGCTGTGTTTTCCACAAAGTGAGTGTACACTTCATAAAGTATAGGGTGAGGCAACAAGAGATCTGAATTAATGTTAAGTACCAATTTCTTTGTGATTGCTGAGATGCTCATTTGAGCATAGTCTTCCTTTCCGTAAAAGAGAAGATAACTGAAGATACTTGATTGTTCCATAGTAAAATGAAACAATGTTGGAGAGAAAAAAAAGCATGTCTTAATGGGAACATTTTGAATATATTGGTAACATACTGCAGAAAACCTTGGCAGTTTGCTTAGTGTCAGCTAGATATTATCTTTCATGTGTGCACTTTCAGCAAAAAGATCTATGTTTTAACAGTGAAGAATCATCTTTTTTTTTCCTTGATTTTCTTTGTTAAACAAAACTCTTGGGATCTCCAAAAGAAAGCAAGTGTGTTCACGCGATGAGAACAGCATTTGGATAATACATTTACATGATCCTCCTGCAAATACCCGATGTTTGTTTTATGGTCTTTTATTCTTAGAAAAATACATTAATAATAACAAAAATGTTTAGTTTGTATTATATACTTATACATCTATATTAAAGTTATCCATAAAGACACCAGTGAAGAGTTAAAGCACTGTTTAAAACGTAGTCAGTGGTGCTTCTTTTTCTGCCAGAAATCAGGCCTACTGCTCAGACTTTGAATCTGCCTAGAAGTAAATCTGGAGTTCCCCAGAGGTTTTATATGCCAGTTCAGGGTGAAAAGGGTTTGAGATCCTTTCTTTCGAATTCTGCTTTGTTTTTTGTGCAGCACTGGAGTCTTACTGATTGCTTGGCAGTTTCGGTTTTTGTTTTTTCTTTTTTTTTCTTGGATGTTTTATTTTGGTTGGCCTTGTTTTATTTTTTTTTTTTTTAAGTTATGGGCCAGCTGCAGTGTGTAATTTCCCTATGCTCTGACGAAACCAGAAGTGTGAAAAAATATCAGTGTAACTTATTTATCTCATCTTTGTAGATGAAGAAGCAAATAGCATTCACCTGCTCTAGAGAGAGAGGCTTGCGGTTTCTTCCTCTTCTTCCTATATAGCTGCAAGTAACAGTAACTAAGACAGGAAGCTTTTTCTTCAGCTTCTGAGAAGAAGATCTAGGAAAGGAGGAGCAACACCAAGGTGAGGTCCTTACTAGAAATGATGAATTTAAAATTCAGTATCATTTTTTAGATTGAAGGAACCAGCCATTTCTAACCACTAATGACAAATCATTCTTTGAGCTCTGAATGCTATTATGAAACTTAAGATCATAAGCTTCTGGGACCAAGGCTAAACCACCTTTTTGGGAGCCTGGTGCAGCTGGTGCTGTAACCTTTGTTCTTTAAGCCTATTTTGTTACAAAAGCACAGAGGGGCCTCCAAAGAGTGTGGCGTAATGGGATGCTGTTGCCTTGTTCGACTCCATCACTGAGTTTGTTTCCTGCAAGTTTTTGCAGTTTTCTGTATTTTGTGGAAAGTCTGTCTCCAAGCTGTGCTGGGTCCTTGTAAAATAATTAGATTTTGAAGTTAAAATTTGTGTATGAGTGTAGAAAACACCTAAGAATAAGGTAACACTTTCTGTTGTGTTGGGGATTGGTCTTCATCTTTGTTGTCCAGAGTTATTTGAAACTTCGTCCAGATTTATCTCTGTTTCATTGCCCTTACTCAAAAGGGCACAAATAAGAAACTCAATGAAGGTAATGGCTGTCTAGTCAAGTATTCACCTTCGTAAATGCAGGCTGAGGTGACATAGTATCTGCCACATCTCCTGTTGAGGAAAGCTGAATTAGCTATCCCTCCTTTGTTTTTCACATGCAGACTTTTTGTTGTTTGTTCCTTTTTTCGTTAGTGACAAACTTCATCCTCAGAATTCAATGCTATTATTTTTGCTTCTTCCAATAAGAAGAAGTATTAATAGATAATGTAATGATTCAAGTATGACCAATCTTTCTTTCCATATAAAAATATAATCTTCATACAACATTGTGCCATCACTTGCTAAGAAGCTCAGGAACTGGGACTCCTGCAAAGGACTATGTCTGTCCCAGGATCTCCTGTAGCTGGTCATCTGGGAAGGAGCTGACTTCCAAGGGACTCAGCGTGCTGCATCCCTTGCAGCAGTTCTTCCATGCTCCCTGATGTAGGAATCCCCAGTTGCATCTATATTTGCCACCTGCACTGCAGGTTTGGGGCAGCTTTCAGCAGCTCATGGTCACCTCTAAGAGTGTAAGAGTAATGTCTGTCTTACAGGTTTGTATTCTGCAGCAAAATCATATTGCTTGGCTGTTAATTATTCAGCACACTAATGCAACAGAATTGACCCTGAGCAAAATAGTGGAATCAGATGCATTAAGAGAAAAATGACTTTCAAGGGCACTGCAATGCAGATGACCGTTTCTCTTGAAACAGGAGTACAGAGGGTGTTGTGGTGATAATTGAGTGTTATCTACCTTACTATCCAGTCACCTGTTATTTATAGTTTGGGGTTTTTTTCCCTAGGAGTTTGCATTTGTTGCTTCTCTTCATACTTTTATTAACTTTTATGAGTGATTTTTAAGGCATTTAGCATCTTCAGCAAGCCATAGGGGGATTTGAAGAGATTTGTTGAGATGCCTAGGTTGTTAGTCTGAATTTAATACATCATGGAAGAGAGTAACTGTAAGAGTTGTAAACAGTCAAGAGAGATTATGTTGAAAAAGAGACTGCATTTTTTGCCTACATGTAAAAAGTGTTTTCTGGGAGGCATTTTGTGAGGTCATTCAGGTAACTATTTTTCAGGCAGCAAGTTAGAAAGGAACCAAATCTTTACTTACAGCTTTTTTTTGCTTATGTAAGCACGTTTCAAGTGTTACTTAATATATTTTTTTATACTTTTGAAAGCTATCTGTTGCAAAGTGCAAGGATTAAATAAAAAAAATCCAAAGAAAACTGCTCTGCAGAAGCATTACTGTCACTTCATATGACAGACCAAAACCACTAAAATGTACTGGGTTTGAAGTAATACCAAATCATGTATGATGCTGATGAAAGGCAGTTACTACTGTGGTAAATTCTACCAATGCACAGGAGAATCTGACCTGTAACTCTAGAATTGAGAAACCTTTTCCTTTTATGTAGTCTCTTTTTCTTGGAGGGAAGAGAATGAGGGAATAAAAAGAAATGCCTGGGGACTGTTAAGTCCATACAAAGCAAATTACTTTTTTTCTTTCTAAAAGCATCATTCAGACAGTGGGAGTAAGAGGTATATAAAGCCTTTGTACCTGGCAGCCATTTGATGGACAGGCTATCATTATTTCTGTTAAACTCTTGCAAGTCTTCTGCTGGAATCTGAATGTGTAATTTTGAGCCTTTGGCAGGAGAGGATTTTGCTTCCGAATTCAAACAATGAATGTGGGCATTCAGGAAATTTTGCTATATTACATAAGCCCTTTTGTTAGGCCTTCTATACAGACTCCCCATAATTTCAAATTAGTTGAAAATAACCTGGCATTGCCTATTCCAAAAGAAGTCAAACCAGGGGAAAAAGCCAACAAGAACAACAAAACAAAACCACCGAAAAACCCCAAAAATAAAACCACTCAGAAACCAGAACAAACATTCATAACTTTAAGTGGTGAGACATGGACTGTGTGTTTTTTCTTGTGTTGGTGTTTTTTGCATTCCTGTGTAGAGACATGCTTAAAAAATGCCATCAACCTGTGTGCACCAATCAAGTTTGAATGTTTACCTCCTTGCATAGCAGAAACTCTTGGTGTAGACAAGACTGAAGATACCTGGTGTTTAAGGATGACTTTTTTAGCGTTTTGGTGTGTGGACTTCTTGTTTTTTGTTTTCTTTTTGAGGCAGGCCGTGTCCTATATGGAGTGATATTCTTATATTCTTTTTTTTCTTTACACCCCTGTACATCTGTGCATCTCTGGTATTTTTTTCTGTACTTCATATTCTGAACCTGAGAAGTTGAGCACCATCAGTAGAAAACTCTGACATGTACGAAACTTAAAATTCCATTGTAGGTTGAGCAGACAGACTGTTTCCATGTGAGGTATGTACACTGATTTCTGTAACTCAAGTAATTATGAGTAAGATACAAAAATAGAGGCCACCTTATCTTTCAGTGTGATGTCTGCTGGGTAATACCTTCCCACCCCCTACGATCAGGTAGTTGATAGTGTAGTGACTCCTCACTGTTTAAGGTTACAAAAAGAGATTCTCTAACATGAGAATATAGGGTTGTAAACAAACAGTGGTTTAAATACTTGCACCCTTAGGATGTATCTCTTTGACCCAATTTTTCTCAAAGGCACTCTTGTGTGACTGAAAATGTTTTAATTTCTGAAGCAGTTCTGTAGGTTTTCCCAGCTGTTTTCAGTAGCTGCTGTCTACATACAGCCTGGCCTTGTGGACTGAGACAGAAAATACATGATATTTGATGGTAGGATTGTATGCTGAAGGTTTGTCTCTTTCTTCTCAGTGGGAGTGTGCCCAACTGGCTTAATTCCTTCCTCAAGTCCTAACAATGCACACCTGAAATTTGGTTTAACAGGGAAAAAGTTGCCTTGATATTGACATTTTTCTCCATGTCAGCACTGAGATCTCGGTTGTATTCTAATATTGTAAGAGAGAAACATTTAAAAAATATTTTCTTTTATTCCTATATGATCTTTATATGATCCCTATATGATTCCTGTATGATCGTTCATTTGTAGCTGAGTGTTTCTCATGATTTGTTTTCAGTAATTTAAAAAAGCTTTTAGAATCCTTCCTTTTTCCCCCATCTACTGTGAATATTGCTGTAGGATGTTGAATTCTGTTCCTGTTACCTTAGTAAATATGTTTTGGAGAGGTTTTGATCAATCATAGCTTTCTGCTTGTCTTCCTTCCAGCTGCTCACCGTTTTGCAGATCTCTCTCTTCTGTGCTTTATTTTGAAAACTAGAAATAAAGACCACTGACATGCCATTAGCAGTGTCCTATTTTGCTCTCCATTTCCCTCTTGGTGTGTTTCCTTCATCTGACTGGAAAAAGTAGTTTTGTTACATTTAACTCTTGCATTACTATTGCCCATCATGCAACTCTTTTCCAATGCACGTGCTCTCCTCCTGCCATGCTGCCAGGCGGCCCCGGGCTCCTGCCTTATGGGAGCCACGTTCTCTTTGTGCCTGCAGGATCTGTCATCCTCTTCCTTCCTTTTTTTTTTTTTTTTTTCCCTTCTGGGTGATACTTAGAGCTCTATTTTATTTCCAGAGTGATATTCAGAAAAGCATGCATAATTGAACGGTGCAGTCTGAAAGGTTAGGAGTGCAAAAGTTATTTTTAAGCATCTGTTTTCTGGTTCAGACTTAATGATATCTGAAGCGTGTTTTTCAGGACGACTCTGTTAGGATGGTTTGTTGTGTGGAAAGGCTGATCAAAATCTATTGAAAGTGATGATTCCTTTCACATAAAGTTTTCTATTCAGCAGTGTGGTGAATTATGTAAAAGTTTATATAACACTGTATTAAAAAATTGCTAGTTTGTTATTTTTGCAGTTTTCTTCCCCTCTTAAAATTTAAGGAAGGGTTCTTCCTTGATGGGATTAGAGACACTCAGGCAACTATTGCTTGAATACCACTGTTTAATGGGTACTGTAGAAATTAAAAAGAGAGATGCTCCCTTGTTTTAAAACCAAACCAAACCGTAAACCTCACAAACTGGTTAAGAGATTTGTTGTCAGACATAAGAAATATATCTGACTTACTTGATTAATTTATTGCAAGAAAATACAAATAAAAAATGAATTTCAGTTTTACAAATTTGCATTTTCCTAATTACTGTCTAGACTTTTGTTGAAGCTCCCCTAGATTTTGTTTCCGCAGGTAAAAAGCTAGGAAAAAAAGTAGTTCATGAAGGTTGTAAATCTTTGTATGTCAGGATGAAAGACAAGCTATACATTTTAAAAATAAAAATCAGGTGTATATAGATGAAAACCAGACAAGTTTTGTGAATGTATTTAATTGCATTTATTCTGTTCTTTATATGTCATATTTTGTTTTTATTATAAAATGCCTAAAACTTTTTAATGCTTTGTCCAGGGGGTTGCAGGATTTCTATAACAAAATGTGCATTTTAAGAAGGATCTGTTTTTAATAAAGGTTACAGATCTGTGATTTAATGAATATCATCGTATATTTCCATAGCAGGGTTTACATTAAAGCTGTATGCTGGTGATTTTCTCCAATTTTAAACCTCATTTACTGAGTAGTACAAGAATGCTGTCACTGTGACAAAATTTCTACCAAAAAAACCAAAAATGAAAAAAAGAATCTATCTATTTATAAGGAGTACATCTTGAGAAATTGTTATTCATATTTTTGGACATGCCTTTTGTATCCAAGATTCAAGGAGAATCTTGCCTTCACTGAATAGGATATGTACATAAAATATGTGTAAGTAACTACAGAGTTTAAGACTATATTTTCCCTATGAGTAGGCTTTTTTGGATTTTGCAGTTAAAAGTTCAGAAGAACCAACATATGAATGGTAAGAATAGTATATAAGGGCAATGTGTAATGGAATCATGGAATCATTAAGGTTGGGACGAGTCTCTAAGATCATTGAGTCCAAACATATCCCTGAGTTCCCCATCCACACATCTTTTCAACATTTCCAGGGATACTCTGGTTTCTTATCAAATTGTATAAATCTTTTGCCCCTTAGTAAAGATTTTCATGGAGAGGAACAGGCACGAGTGTTGAGGGATGCATATTATAAAAGAGAAATTCAGTAATATCATCATGTAAAATAAGAATTGAATTTGCCTAGACTTTTCTACAGATAAGCAGAATGCCCAATCATTTTTTTTCCTCAAAATGTAAGTTTTATGTAAATTGTAAATGTAGGTGCCTTTTGCTGACAGTTGGAAACCTTTTATGGTTTGAGCTTTGCCTTAGATTGACAGGAGACAGCCCTAGGTTTTTCCTGACCTCCGATCTTTGCTCACATGAACACTTGGAGAAAGCTGGTCTGGTAGAGGATGAGTGGTTTATTGCTGTCACTCTGTTTAGCCTTAGCAGGGTGCAGGTAAGGTGATGTTTTCTCGTGCTTTGCACAGACTGTCTTGGCCATGTCTCCCTGTGTGTCCCTCTGCCACCCTGGGGCTCACACAGCCATTGTGCCGTCAGTGTGGCGAAGGAGGATACGAGTGGTGGATGTAGTGAGCCGTGAGCTGGTCCATGTGGTCCCTTTTTTTGGGGACTATTGATAAGCAGTGTGGAAAGAGTCCAGGCTGGAGTTCCAGTGCCAGGAAACACCTACATTGGGATAGGAAAACCCTCTTTTAAATGTTCTTTTTTTTTCTTTTTGTTTTTTTTTTAATGGCCAGGCTGCTTGGTGAAGTTTGGCAAATGAGAGTCAGAAGACCATGCTGGTTACCTGGTGAGGCATGCTGGCTGTTCTCAGATTTCTTCTGCTTCAGGGATCAAAGATAATGCACATCTCTCCTGGCCAGCCTTCTTTTGTTAATACCTTTTTATTAAGACTATATTGTTTTCCATGCTAGGTGTATGTCTAACTTATTAAATGAAGCACTTATATAAGCTTTGTGTGCTAATGCATCATCTAGGAACAATGTGAACTGCTTTCACAGAGAAGTAGTTCTGCATTTTGTTTGTGTTTCTTCTAGGATGAGAATGCTTGGGAGGAATAACATGTTGTTTATTTAATTCACTTGGATGTAAATTGCTTTGGAAGAAGGAGGATAGAAACAAGCTGCAATTGCTAAAGAAAAATGAAAAAATGTGAAAGAAAAATATGTTAAGAACCGAGGGTTTTAATGCATTTCTCTAAAAATAGCCTAGATAAAGTATGTCATTCTGCTCTATTTCAGTCACATTGGTTTGTTTCATGGATTTGTTTTTAGGCTCAGTTCCTTCAGGCAGAGAAATTTAAGAAACATGAGATCATTGCATCTCTGAAGGTAGACTACCACGAGGCTTGCAGAGCCTTGGAAACTCGGTTACCATAACGCCTGTATCCCCATGGGAAAACTTTTGGTTTGAACTAAAATGGCCTGTGATGTGGAATGTTGTTTTTGACTCTTTTAAGAACTAAAATGAAGGTGGAAGGAGGTGGTGACATGTGACAATAGTCAAAACCTTAAACCAAAGCTGAAGAAAGAGCGGCCCCACTGATTTCAGTATCCTTTTCGGGGGAAAAAAGTTTAGTAAAGCTAGAGTAGCTACAAAAAGTTTTGTATTTGCTTTCATAAATTATAGTCATAAAATTGTAAGCCAGCCCAGGTTGGAAAGGACTTTTGAAAGATGATCTGGTCCAAACTTTCTTGGGAATGGGAACCTAGATGAAATGATCTACCACCCTCTCTAATCTCATCTTGAAAACCTCCATTGATGGGATCTCTACCACATCCCTGGAGAGAGGCTGTTGCAGAGAATGATCATTCTCACTATAAAAATAGTGTATCTTATGCTGAGGTGAAACCACTCTTGGTGTAGATTGTACCCTTTCACCCTTGTCTTCTCCATATGGCTTCTTTGAAGAGAGAGCCTTCATCTTCTTTGTAGCTACCCATTACATACTGGAATACTGTTGTGAGGTTCTTCCTGAGCCTTCTTTTCTCCAGGAAGAAAAGGTTTAATTCCTTCTGTATTTTGTCAAAAGGCATGTTCTATAACACGTTGGCCATTTTTGTGGCCTTTCTTTGGACCCTCTCTGGTCTGTCTGCATCTTTCTTGAATTGTGGAGATGAGAACTGGGTATGGTACTGCAGATGTGGTCTGAGAAATGCTGAGCAGAGTGGGATGATCACATCTGAGGATTCAGCCCAGGATTCAGTCCCTTGCTGCAGTGACACACTGCTGACTCACGGTCAGCTTGTTGTCCACCAAGACCCCCAGCTCTCTTTGAGCACAGCTGCTCCCCAGCCATGTAAATCCTGTGCTGTGCTGGGCTCTTTGGTTATGTTGTCCCAAGTACAGGGCCTTGCACTTGTCTGTTAAATGTCATACTGTTCTTGCTACTCCACTCTTCCAGTCTGTCCAGCTCTCTATAGGATAGGTCTCCCTTCTGATGTGTCATGAGCAAACATGGTGAGGGCATCCCGTCATCCCAGTGATTTATGAAGGTGTTGAACAGTATTTATCCCTGAGGGATAACTTGTGCCAGGCTGCCAGCCCGAGTAAAAACCCCCAGTCACCACCCTTGGAGTCTGACCTGTGAGTCTGCTTCCAGCCCACCTGCAGACAGGTCACGCCATCTGTATCTTGCCAGTTTGTCCAGAAGAAGGCTGTGGGAAACAGCACTGAATGCTTTGCTGAAGTCCAGGTGGACAACATCCTGTTCTTCTCCCCGTGTCGACAGAAGAGATTGTTTTGTTGTAGAAGTTTATCAGGTTAGTTGGTGTGGTTTGCCCTCGGTAAATCATGGTAGCTTTTCCCAATCACTTTCTTCATTAGGTTCATTACATCTACTTGTTTTGTGACCAAGCTGAAAGCCCTAAAGTTGCATGATGTTTACAGTAAAGGGGATTGGTAAAAGTTACCTTGGAAATTAATCTGTAAACGTTAAAGTGATTCAGGGTTGGTAAGGCTCTTTAACCTTCCCTACACTTCTTTTTTTCTTTTTTAAAGCTCCTTTATAAAAGTAAAAGAAGCTTTCCAGGGTGTGCTTGATAGATAAAATAGACTGGCTAACCATGGAGTAATGGTGTGTGGCACTACTGAGAAGAAAATAATGATGTTTCAGTATTTCATAGGAAAAATACCTAGATGTTAAAAGGAGAATATATTAAATGTGTTCAGTAAAAAAAAGGACTCTATGATAATTTAAAAAAATATCAAAGTAGTAGCAAAAATTTTTGTATTTATTTTAAAAAGCAGTTGTCTGGCACACAAGGTAATTTAGCATTCAAATCAGAGTACTTTTAGAAGCACCGACATGAGAAATATCAGATTTTAAAAAAATCTTTTAAGGCAGAGAGAAACTACTTAAGAGATGAAAGAGTGAACCAAAGTAACTGTCTGTAGTGGATAGAAGATTTTACGTGTTTTCACCTTGCACAAATGAAATCCTTTTAACAGCTACTGTGCTTTAGTATGAATACAGGGGCATATATTAGTTCATTAGTTGTTGTATCTCTTGGTTGTTTTCTTTATTCTGTCTTGGGGTGGTAGCAAGAATACTTTTTATTGGCTAAATGAGGGATTAAATGAACACAAATTATTGTTCTCTGTTTTTTTGAGCAAGCTTTTTCTCTTGGTAGACTTGACTAGATTCCATATGGGAGTGAAACAAACATTGTTTTCCATTCAATTGAGATCTAATTCTTGTAGGATAATCAGTAGCTTTTGAATAAAAGTCTTGTGCAGAGAAGTTTACTTTTCAGGCAAAGGAAAACTGCAAAGCCCTTTTCCAAATATCAGATGTGCTCAAGAAGTTGAGAAGTTTCCGTGTTGAAAATTGGTCTGGTGTCATAGTAGCCTGTTGTGTTTTTTGGGGAGGGAGTGAATTCTGTGTGCAGCCATTTTGCACTTGGTTTTATCTTCCACTGGAAATTTTTATTTATTTTCATTAGGGTATTGATAGAGATACCACTAATAACAAATATGAAGGCGTAGTTGAAAATGTGACACTAATAACATTTTGGATTTTGTTACCCCCATTCAGAATGTCCTTTACAAATTTTTCTCAGCTTTGTCCTTATTTTATTTAGGAGAGCTAGAGAAATGCTTTGTTTTTTTTTAATAAACCTTTGGAAATTGAATGGAGAAAATATTTAGTATTCTGCTGTTCTGCTTCCCAGAGACTTTCTCTAGTGAGAACCTAGACTAGTAAGTGAAGCAACTGGGACTTAAAAAGAAGTCCCAGAATGGGTTAATTTGAATCCTGTGCGCTACTTCCCAAGATGTAATGGTTTTAGAAATCTGCTGAAGAATTGTTCCTGAAAAAAAAATGACTATATTCTCAGTCTTTGAGCTGTGAAAGGCATCTAGGAGAGGAGATAGTGCTGCTGCTTCACTGTAAACCTCCAACAGAAAGAATAACTAATCTTCTAATGATTTCCAAGAAGTTTTTGTAGCTACCTTTTTTCCTGGAAGTGATGGGTAGGATCTCCAGGGCAGAGAAAGTGTCTTGAAAGATTACATTGAATATCTGTTTGGTAACATTAAGAAAAATCTATTTACTTCATCTATTGCTTCATTTCCAGCTGTAATGTTTTATGTTATATGACTAATGTTGTCATTATAAAAACAGGAAGAAAATGAGCTTGTTGGAAAATGTGTATTTTCTAGAGTTTAAAATGAGTAATCGTTGTTTCCCCTCCAAAATTCTGAAAAGATATGCAGTGACTCTTTCTGAGACAGAATTAATAATGGTTGCAACTTAATTAATAAGGTCCTGCAGCTTCAACAAAGATGCAAAATAACGTGAACTAAGATGATACGTGGGATCACATTTTAATTTTCCTCCTTGCTTTGTTCCAAAAAGCACGTATTTAGTTCATCTATTTCTTTGGTGTGGTTAGTGATACCAAACTTGCAAAGCTTGATGTTCTGTTGATGATATTGGTGATAACCAATAGGTTCCTTGAAAAGATGAGATGTGTGAAACCAAAACCTTTTGTATGCTACAGAGATTAACTAGTGATTCTGTTCTTTGCAATGATGAGGAACTCTGTTAGTTCAGCCTTACTGTGATTTATATTGAGCTTTGTTTGATGGATTTGCCCCTGCTTGAACATGAAAAGTGATTTTGCACTTACGTTGAATTTTGTTTTACATAGTCTCTGTTGTAGCAAGTTCTCTTTTGATGCTATAAATCACATGGATTATAATGGATTATAACTTATGGCACAGTATTTTGCTGTATGCCAAAGTCCTGAAGCACTGAGTTTACATTTTGAGAAAATACCTGATATTACTGTAAGATTACTACTTGTGTTTGTGGAGTGCTTTGGCTTTTTAATGGTACTCCTGTATTTACTCTCCTAAATAGTTGTCTGTCTCTCATCATGTGCATGTGCTCTTCCAAATTAACTCAAGGGTACTTATGAGAACTTAATTATGAGACAAATAAACCCTGAAGCTAGCTACTACTCTTGTCTAGTAGCTGGTAGCACTGTAACACACGTGCCCAGGAGTGGCAGAGCGGCACTTCCCTGCGAGCGCTTCACACGCAGGAGTGCCTTGTGACTGGACCAAGGTTCTGAATTTCCTTGGCTTTGGGTGAGCTCCAGCTCTCTTCTTTCCTACACCTCCTGGTCTCTGTTGCCCATCTGCAGACACAAGGACCTCACAGGGTAGGCAGTCAAGAAGGCTTTTCTCCCCCATGCCCAGCTGTTCAGGCGCTTCTCATGCCGGAGCACATCCTAACCTGGAGCTCAGGTGTTCTAGCGCCTAGTCTGAGGTACTTTGTGTAGTTTTGCATAGTAATGGGTTGAATGAGCTGTTAGCAAAGGATGATTTGTTTCATTTTCTATGTCTAGTGCCCATGCCTGTCTCTCCCTTTATTGTAAAATGGAGTGCAGGAAGTTAGGATGAGCAAAGTGGATCCTAGCCCCTTTGTTCATGTTTCTGTGCTCCTTTAGGCACGGATGTTACCCTTCAAGGCAGTCAATCCTTACCTTCAGTGATGTCAGAGAAATACAGATGCAGAGAGAGCAATAAAATGGAAATGGTTGTAGGATGAGGGGCATGCAAGGTCCTTTCAGTGATTTGCAAAGAGATGTTTTTTGTCTCAAAGAAGCATGATACAACTCTTACTTAAATTAATTGGGTTCACCACATTCTCTGTGGGTTCATTCTTTACTGTCTTTGTACTAACAAAATGGTTCCTGGATCCTATTTTTATATGGGTGTTTTTAAGACTGAAATCATATCATGTAGCTGGGGCTGTAGTTTTTGTAATTGCTTGGTTTTTTTACATCTTTTGTTTATAATAAGATCTTCAATAATCTGAAAGATGGCAAGATGTGTTGGATCTGGGTGTTGGATACTTGTGAAAGAAAAACAGGAGCAATATTGTTCTTAGCTTGGGATTTTCTGGTGACCTGGTGACATTTAGTATGAAAAGAACCAGATTTATATAAAAAGGGGAGCAGTGTGGGGAATATGCAAGGAGAGGAGAGCTGAGAGGATACCTGGTGAAGTAGCATGAACCTCAAGAAAACAATTACAGGTGTCTGCTGCTCAGGTTTTTGCTGCCTAAAGCCTTGGGAGCTGGCAGAGCAGCTGTTTGGCAGTCTGGGGGCAGGGGGCTGGGTGGCAGCTCTGTACAGAAATAGAAAGGTGTGGTTGTTGCTTTTCACTTTGGCGACATGCTCTGTGAAACTACTCTCCAGCAGAAGCTCTAAAAGAGGATAAATACGTCATGTGTCACTGGAAGTGGCAGTATGCTTTTACTGTGAGCTGTAGAAGTTGTTTTCTGAGGAAGAGAAACTTGCCGAGCTACCTGGGCCTTCTGCAGTAAGTTAATATATCAAACAGTATGTGCAGTTACCATGTCAGCCCAGACTGGTGTTGACTGAAACGAGCTGTCATGGGGTCATTGAGGGTGGAGAGGGAGCTCAGAAGGACTCTAGTTCAACCTCTTTCTGAAAGCAGGATTGGTACTGAATTTGAGATTCTCTTGACTCTGCTCCTCCAATTTCGGTCTTTGAGAAACTTGTTCCAGTGCTTCACCACCCTTCTAATGATTTTGCTTTTGAATAGTGCTGTGGCACACCCATGATGTTGGCAGTAGCAGGCAGTCCACAGTGATAGCAGGAGACCATACACAACTCCTATAGCTCTGACTGTGTAGAACCAGGGGGCAGTTGATACTGTAAATTTGCTGACACCACGTTGCAGAGAAGTCTCACAAAATAAACTTCCATATCTGTACAGCTCTGAAGTAAAAGGTTTGCCTTTGTAAACACAGACTTCATTTGCATAAAGATTTTGAGGTATCAGTGTCCTAGAAAAATTTCCCAAAATCTGTATGACTGGTGTAGGTGCCAGTGCCTGACTCAGCTGTGGTTTGCTGCTGCCTGGCAAGGAGCAGAGTGAGCCAGGGCACCTCCAGTGCTGAGAGTTGATTAGGGACAGAAACCTACATGTGGAAAAGCAATAACATCTGCTGTGTTTTGTTTCTCTAAATATAATTTCCAGAGGGAAAAAAAATTCATTTAAATATGTATCTCAAAGGCTTGTGTAGAGAATCACAGCTGGCCTAGTGCCTTCAGGAAAAAAGTGTATTGCCATTGGTTTCTGTACATTCATCTTTTAGCTGATTTCTTTTTTTAAAGAAAGGCCTTAGTATGCAACCACTGGTGTAAGTACTGTTCAAATGTTGCTGTCATCAGTATATTTGCATATCATCTTTATTTATACTGTGTGATTGCTGACAGCTTCATTTTTTCTTTTGATAACTCCTTGGGTTAACTAAGGCATCTTCTTCTAACAAAGCTTTTCTTTGGTTTGATTGAGCTCTCACCTTCATTCTTTTGGTCAGCTAGAGATAGCACAGGGCATGCAGGGCAGGCAGAGAGAGAAATCCCTGTTAGTGCTCTTTCCATTCCATTTCATTCTTGCAAAACAGTGCTGCCTTTTAACTTCTGTGGTTTTCCTCTGAGTATTTCCAAAGTGTAGCAAGTTTCACAGCTTTTTTTTTTTTTTTTTTTCCCCCCTTAATGATACATTTACCTTTTCTAGTCTGAGACAGCATGGCTACAACTCTTGATTTAGAGAACTCTTTATTCTCAGTTTGTATTAACTCTCCTCAGCCTTTTTTTCTGACAAACTAATGAGGTTATATGTTGTGGTGTGCTCATTGTAAAAACATACTTTTCAGTTGCGTCAGTCATTCTTGTCATGTTCTTCTGAACCCCTTTCAATATGGGGGCACCCAAATTGGATATTATTCTCTGATACTGTCTTGGGGAAGCTGCCACAGCAAGTTGTCATACTGGCTCTTTATTATTTCAGATTGTATGAGATTCTAAGTTTACAGATTCAAATTTAATTTTATTAGTTTTCCTGAATGTTTTCCTAGGAAATTTGTTTTGTTTGTTAGCTTTCAATGGTCCCTAAGTTTTGTTCATAGCATTTTTAGATTGAAATTCGTAATTAAATGCTGCCTTCCTGATTTTTATTTTTTATATTTCTAGTAGATCTCTGGTTCTTTAGTTGAGCCTTGTTGTTTATGGAAGTCAAATTACTGTGTTCGGTGAACATTGATTTTCTTGGCTTAATTATTTATTATCTGATTTTGCATCATCAAGTAATTAAATGAAAATACTGTAGATCATAGCATGTTGTCAATATAGTCAGGCAAAGGTGTTGTGCTGGTAATCACCGCTGGAGACCTATTATGAACCAAATTTCTAATCTTGCAAAAAATTACTTGAAATTGGCTTGACATAAAGTTTTGCCTTAAATCCATACTGTTTTAGTTATATTCTCCTTGGGAAACCAAAACTACTTGGTACTAGTTGCTTTATCTACTAATTTTATTATATTAATACTATGTTCTCAAAGTTTAAAAAAAAGATGCCTAAATGTAGAAAAGTGCTACTTTTAGATTTGTATTTTCTGTGTTGATGCCATTTAGGTTTTGACTTTTTTTTCTTTTATATGATCTCTGTATTCTTCACACATATATTTGTAACTCTGTCACCTATTGTGTTAGTAGCTAGTTTTCCCAATACTTTTTCATGGCCTTTCCCTAAGCAGAAAGACAAAACAAATTCCAGGGCTCCAAGCCCTGGGGGGTACAAGGACCCAGTGGCAACTTGGTTCTTGCTGGGAACCAAGGCCAAGAACAACTCTTGGAGATACATTCTCATGGACAAAGTACAGCTAGTGCTGAAGGAAGGGCTCCAAAAAAAAGGCTTGACCTAAGAAAAAATTTCATCACCGCTTGGCCTCCTAATTGGTGCTTTTTATCAATTATGCTGATTTCCTAAAACGCATAAAAATGTACTCATCCCTGGGGAAAGTAGGCTTTTGTACACATCTTTCCATAACTGCTCCTGAAAACCTTCAAATAAAGATCCACTCTTATATTACCTCCTTACCAAAATTATCTCAAGTTTCATTTCCAGGCTGAGCAAAAGGCAACAGTGTAACTTTTAGAGTTCCATCACTTTTTTAGTGAATCTTCATACTAGTGTTGTTTTTGTGTAAAAGCCACTTGCCCCACATGTTTGTAGCCTCCCTAGCAGTAGGTTTCTTTTTTGGTCTCTTGAATACATTGTAACTTGAAATTTTGTATGTAACAGAAGGACATGTTGATTACGAATCTATAAATAGATGTTATGCTTGACTGAGAGCATATTTTTTAAGTTTAGTAAAACTGGTTGTTTTTAAAGGATGAAGAAAACCTTTTATTTTCCACAATCAACTCTAGTACAGATCTTTTTTAATACCTTTTGCATTTCTTTTTTTTAATGCTACAGTTGATAAATCTTTTTTATTTTTTTTTTAATTTTGCTCTTTAAAAATATCCTTTAGGGGTTTTAGAATATAAGAGATTTTTCTTAAGTCCTCCTGCTTTCAGTGTCCACAGGTGTCGTAACCTTTAAGAAGAGTAATGATTAAATTGCCCTGTTGTTTAGTGTAATATTTGCTGTTTGCAATAACCATGAGATACATTGAATTTCTACTTTGTAAGCAGTGTGGGTAATTTGTTTCAGACATGCTAATTACTGGGGAAAAGCCAGAGCTAATTTGACAGTTTCCTATGTCTTGTACACAGCTGATCCTTTGTAATTAGGCTTTCCCCACTGACTTCATGTGAACCTTCTCTTGAAAATTTGTACTAAAAAACATGCAATTCCAGTCCTACTTTTGTATTATTCAGCCCCTCAGTATAGGCTTTTATGCCAAAAAAAAAAAAAAAAATTAAAAGAATTCTCCTTCCAAAGTCCTCTGTATGCCTTTAATGTTATTATCCTTTTTTGGTAAGCATAACTGTGTTCCATGTTGAGAGAATGCAGTTGGGTAGGGTTTTCATTGCAGCAGCATATACTTTTTGCCTTCCTCCTTTGGCTTACTCTATGAAATGCATCTCAAAGCGCATAAAATATATTTCATGCTAACGCAGTCCATTCAGGAGTGTTTTGAATTTGCTGTGTTACAGGTGATGGAGCTGTGCAGTTAGAATCCAGAAAGATGGACACTGGGAGGTGGACTGACCTAGTTTGTTCTTAGGTTTTAGTTGGGTTAAAAAACCAATGGTCCCAGAGAGGAATCAAATTTCAGAAATGGAAGACTTTGGGGTCATGGTTTGGTTAGCACATTGTCAGCTCTCCAACTGGAGTTGGGGTCTGGTTTATTGGTGAGGCATTACTTGCCTTTGTGTCTTGAGGGCATCTGCTGCCTCTTTCTCCCTGTGAGTCAGTCAGCTGAAGAACATGGATGTCTTCTTAAGAAAGCCTTAAGGATTCTAGATGTGTTTTGTGGAGACAACTGATTCTATCCAGTGGCATGTAGAAAAATTAATCTTTTCTTAATGTAAATAGTATTACTTCTTACCTAGTTTACAGGGAAGGGAGTAGAATAAAAAATGTCTATTGAATGTTCTTTAGGTTAATGTTTTCCTTTTGATGACCTGACCTTTTGGCTTT
This sequence comes from Promerops cafer, assembly GCA_013398275.1. Taxonomy (NCBI): domain Eukaryota; kingdom Metazoa; phylum Chordata; class Aves; order Passeriformes; family Nectariniidae; genus Promerops; species Promerops cafer. Next base: position 99,469 of record VZSE01001288.1, on the reverse strand, counting down.
AATTTCATTTTGCATTAATGATGTTCAGGGAGAATGTATTGAATGTACAGAATGGCTGAATTTGGTTGCCATTCCTATGACATTTTACCACATTAAAAATCCATTTTCATTCTCTTAATCATCAGGTATTGAATTTGTCTTTTTGGAATTTAGGTAACAAATGAATACTTTCTGAATCTTCAGAGAGTAAATTTCTGTCTCTCTGAGGTAGGTGTGAGTTTTATATTGAGTGTGTCACCTCTGAGCAGCGTGCATCATCGTGGTAGCTTAGCCATATATAGCACATGAAGTCAGCACGTATGTTACCTCTGTTCCACCGCGACTCAAACAGGAGGTGGTTTGCTGAAGGTCACTCTGCAAGCTGTTGGGCAAGAGAGAAAGCAGCCCACAAGTTTTCTGTTCAGCCACGTTGTCTGATTTGGAGAGCCGTTTCATAGCAAGTGGCATGTAGGCTATTTGACAAGAGGAAAATAAATCTTCTCCTATATCGTTAGATTTTGAATACTAAGGTGTCAGTTTTTAGTCATGATGAGTTCAGCTAAACCTGAATTTTTAACCAAGCAGTGTGAATCCAGCAAGACCAAAAAGCAGTAGAAAGTGTCCTTGAACATGAGGTCCTAAAAATATCACCGAATCACAAAACATGCTGAATTAAAAGGGACCCACAAGGATCATCAAGCTCAACTCCTGGCCGTGCACAGGCCCATCTCCAAGAGTCACACCATGTGCTTGAGAGCATTGTCCAAATGCTTCTTGAACTGTGTCAGGCTTGATGCTGTGACCACTTCCCTGGTTCCAATGCCCAACCACCCTCTGGGTGAAGAATCTTTTCCTGATATCCAACCTAAACCTCCTCTGATACAAGTTCAGGCCATTCCCTTGGGACAACTGCTCACCAGAGAGAAGAGATCAGTGCCTGCCCCTCCTCTTCCCCGCACGAGGAGGTTGTAACTGCAGTGAGGTCTCCCCTCAGTCTCCTCTTCTCCAGGGTGAACAGACCAAGTGCCCTCAGTCACTTCTCATAAGGCTTCCCCTCAAGGCCCTTCACCACCTGTATTGCCCTCCTTTGGACACTCTCTAATAGTTTAATATCTTTCTTATATTGTGGTGCCCCCAGCACTCAGGGTGAGGCCGCCCCAGTGCAGAGCAGAACAGGACAATCCCCTCCCATGCTGTGCCTGATGCCCCCCAGGACAGGGTTGGCTCTCCTGGCTGCCAGGGCACTGCTGACTCATGTTCAACTTGGCTTTGATCAGGACCCCCAGATCCCTTTCCATGGCACTGATTTCCAGCCTCTCATTCCCCAGTCTGTCTGTGCAGAGTGCCATCCGTGTGCAGAATCCAGCACTTATATTTGTTGAACTTCAAACAGTTGGGGATTGCCCAGCCCTCTAATTTGTTCAGGTCTCTCTGCAGGGCCTCCATGCCCTTGAGAGAGTCAACAGCTCCTCCCAGTTTTGTATAATACAAGAACTTGCTTAGTGTCCCTTCTAGTCCTATGTCCACGTTATTTATGAAGATGTTGAAGAGCACAGGGCCAAGGATGAAGCCCTGCAGAACCTCACTAGTGACAGGTCACCAGACTGATGTTGCTCCATTCACTATAATCTTTTATGCCCAATGCATGAGCCAGCTGCTCACCCATCACATGATGTTTATTCAGCTGTGAACTGGACATTTTGTCCAGAAGGATCTTGAAAGAAGACAGTTTTGAAAGATTTACTGAAATCCAAAGAGATTACACCATCTGACTTCCCTTGATCACCTAGATGGGTTACCTTGTCTTAAAACGAAAACATGTTTGACAAGCAGGACTTTCCTCTTAGGAAGCCATAGTGGTGGTCAGTGACTGCATTGTATTTCAGGTGCTTTTCAATACCTCCCAGAATAATCTTTTCCATGATTTTACCAGACACTGAAGTGAGACTGACAGGCCTGTTGTGTCCGGGGTCCTTCTTCTTGCCTTTCTTGAAAATCAGGACAATGTTCGCCAGCTTTCAGTTAGCCGGGATGTCCCCAGGTTCCCAATATGGCTCAAAAATCATCAAGAGAGGCTTTGTGATGACATCAGCCATCTCTTTGAGAATTCTTGGATGAACCCCATCAGGCCCCATAGATTTTTAGGGATCCAGCTGGAGCAGCAGACTGTGCACAGTTTCAGGGCTGACTGGGATTTGATCATTCTTGCAGTCACAGTCCTCCAGCTCAGGGTACTGAGACCCCCTTGATCCATCATCCATGTTGAAGACAGAGGCAAAGAATGTCATAAACACCTCTGCCTTGTCTCTGTCCATGTTTGTGAGGTGACAATCCTCATCATGTAATGGGTTGATATTATATAAATGGTTTGATACTGACATAATCTCAGTAATTACTGCCAAGATGATATTTTTTAGAAATCCTCTGCAACCATCTTGGCATTAACTTGAAACTATGGTAGATCTGTACTCAATAATAGATCTGCTACTTGATCCAGAAAAACTTCTAATTAAAATTAAAAAATACAAATGTATTGTTCCAGATTTGCTTTCTGAAGAAACTTTTAAGTAGGGGCAAGCACAATCATGAGGGAATGATGCTGGTGACTGTTACAGATTAATTTAAAGTCTGTTTTGAAGAACTGAATGGTGTGATTGACACTGCAGGTAATATACTGAGCTATAATTCACTTTATTGTATTTAAATAATGATTTCTGCTGTTTAAAAGGAGATGCTCACTTCATTAATCTACATGGATTGACAGTGATGTCATGGATGTGAATGTAAGTTATGTATCACATTTATTATTAGGAGCTTTGTCACTTCTTTGTGACAATGAAAATGAGGAAGAAGGCTGAAGAGGCCATGATAAAAAAACATAATGAAGTCTTCAGAGACTGCTTGTGCATGGTTTCAGAATGCTCTTCAACCAAACACCCCCTTGGCCATATAATATTTATTACGACTTTTTTTCTTCCTATCAAATTTAATTCTCTCTGAACTGTTGGGAAAATTTGCCTGCTGTGATGATAATAAGGTCTTCGAATATTAGCTGTGTCTTAAATGATTTATGAAGTTTTGGAAAAAACTAAACACTTTTTTAAAATATAGGTGGGAATGGGTCTTTGTGATTCCAATAAAAAAATATGAAGTCAGCATCAAAGGCCCCAAACTAAGTGGAATGTCTTATTAGTGTGATGTATTTACTGAATCTGGGACCAGGTGTAACATGAAGCTGATGTCAGAGAAAAGTCAGTGTGTGACTGCAGTGTAACCTCTTCATGTCACTCTTTTGGGGCTTATTAGGAGGAGACAGTGGGAAGGGACTTGGGGTTCTGTGAGGATTTGTATTGAATGTAGTTGGTGAGGGAAAAGGGTAAGTATGGAAATCAGGCACTTTGTTAGGATGCCATGTAACTACAAAGTGTTAACACACAAAGTGTAAGCAGAGCTTTATGTATGACATGAAAACTTTATTTTGTTCTGTTCAGCTTTGGTAACATATTGTAGAAAATATGTGGACCAATTTCAATGCCGAAGGAAACAAGAAAATCAAGCTGGAATCTGAGAAACTTTGCCTTATATTTGAGGTCATACTAGGAGGTTAGTGTTATTAACCCTTGAGAGGGAAAGACCAAGGAGGAACTTAAATTCTCAGCCATATAAACAGGGCATTGCATGATGAGTGTGTATTTAGTGTTTCTTGTGAACATCCAATGTGGCTAGCATAACAAAAGTCTTCAGCAGCTCTGTATTTCAAAGATACTTGTTACTGAGAACTTCCCCTGCTGGAATATGGACAGGAAAGGGATTATTTTCAGGGAAAAGTGACCTATTGCATGGTAATGGGCAGAGACTTCGGGCATCTGCCCTCTCTGGGGTCATGGGTCTACAGGAGAGGTTGTTTCCCATGGTGCACATGTGCTGGCTTTTCAAGTCAACTGTCCTCTGTGCAGCCAGCAGCTCCCCCTGGCCAGTTGTTTGCTATGTGGTAATTATGGAGCAGGAGGGAAAATGAGATCTTTGGTTATTTGAAGTGGACAGCTGTACCTGCCCTGACAGGTCCTGGTTTTGAGCCTCAGCTCAGTGACTTGCTGGGGTGGAGCGCAGACAGCCGTATGGCTGAACAGAGATTTTGGAGGGGGATAACTTGCATGCAGGAGTAGAGCAGGTGTGGGAAAGAAGGTGGCACAAGATACAGGATAACAGGATGGAGGACTAAGGAAAGATCCTGATTTTCAAAAATAGGGAAAATTGGAGTATAGTAGAAGTAACATAAATAAAGTCTTGATGTACTGGTTGGAAGTTACATAAAAGGGAAGGTGAGAGAGGAAGTGACAAATGCAACTGTTCTGATAGAAGGAGCAAAGAGGAACGAATAGGGCTACCTAGACAAGGAGACTGGAATGTTATGAGAGACCTGACAACTGGAAATTAGTGTCTGCTGGCTGGTGAGGGTATGAGTGATTATGGAGTTTGCTCCTACTGAAGTCAAATCAGGGAAGTTCAGGAGCTTGTGTACATATTCTCTCACAGAATTGTTAATACTTTATTCCATACTTTCTCAGATTGGAGCAGGTAATTAGTCCTCTTATTGGCAGGACTGTTAAAATATATGTCCTCTACTTTGGTTTCTGCTTTAGTATTGTTCAGTCACATTACCTGGAACTGCTCTCAATTCGCCTTTAAAATGCAGTGTTTTGAGATGGGCAAAATGGTTTGGGGAAGGGAGACTACACAAACCAGGTTTGTAACAGTCATTAGTAGTTAAGTATCTCTGTTTATCTTCCTCCTTCCTTTAAGGGAAAAATGTACCGGCATTCCTCAACAACAAATGCTGGAAGAGAAATATTTATTGAATGGATATTTTGTGGGCAGAATTAAGAGCAAAGAGCAAAGCAAAGTTTAGAAGACACTTCATGAATGATGTGGAAGTTACTTAGCAACTTTTAGCATTGTTTTAGCATTGTTTTATAACTAACTAAAACTAATGTATGTAGCTCATGGGAAAAAGAGCTAGTAAAGATTTCAAGGGATTAAAGTGTCCTCCTGTTGGAAGATGTAGTGTTTTGGAAAAACTATTTGTCAATAATTTTTGTGAGAAAAATATGCTCTCCCCAGCCTTGGTTTCTGAAAAGGAATTATTTTACAACAAGGTCTCTGGAAAACTCAAGTTGGGTGAAAGGCTATTTTTTGTAGTACTTGCTAGTCTTGGCTGTGTGACATTGCCAGAGCTGAGCAATTGTAGAGGGCCATTACAGTGGGAAGCACTGAGTATCCCTGGGCAATGGACGGGGCCCATGATCCCTACTGAAGTAGCTTTCTTGCTGGATGTAGATGTGAGTTTGGTTAGATGAAACTCACTTCAGTGTTCTGAAGTTCTCTCTGGTTTTGCTAGTTATGAAGTGAAATTGTCTTTTGATTTCAATAGTAAGTATTAAGGTCTAATACCTATTTTCCTCTGCAGGCCACAAGTCCTCTTCTACCTTTTAAAATTACTGGTTGACCCGCTTTGCACAAGGCACCCAGAGTAAGAAAAAAGTCTCTTCTTGAGCTTAAAAAGTCCTTAACACACTTTCGATATCCATTTAAAGAATAAGCTTACTCTTTCCTGTTTAGGTTTAGATTTGGGGGGTTTTTATTTGGTTGAGTTTTTTTGTTTGATTTGAGAGGAAAAAAGGTCAACACAAAATACTGTCAACACAACAATACTGCCCAAGCCATACTGGATTGTCTCTCTATGCCCACTGCATTGACTGATTGCACTGTACAGGCTGCCTACACCACAGAACAAGAAACACCTGAAGGGTACAGTTTGTGGGAGTTCAATAAGCAGTTGCTCAGTACAGAGAGGAGGCAGAGTGAAGGCAGTGTCCGAGGTCTTTCTTGTGCTTTCCTTTCTGATGATGTGTGAAAAGTTTCCCGTTCAGGCCAGAAGCTACTTGCAGTGAAACAGTCTCATCCTCCTGTGGTGATAACACTGCTCTCCTTTCTCCTGGTTGGTCTTTCAACAGTTGCTCTGCAGTTCAGCCGGCTTTTCTTATGGCTGAGTGAAAGATTAATTAAAAAGGACAGGCAGTGTAAATTTTATATGAATAATAGTAGATAACTTACCTTAAATAAAAAATTATCTGATCTTTTGGAAATGGGGGTAAAAAGAAATGTATAACGTTTTTTTTCTTTTTTCCCCATCAAACCTGGAAAAAAAAAATCCATCTATTTCCAGAGTAAATTTTATTGTAATATCTGGAGAACATTTTCTGGGCCAGGTATGATTCCTTACAGATTTCATATGATCCTTTTTATCTCTTACTTAAATCAGTACAGGAGCTCTGTATTTGTGTGTGAATGTTTTAAATGACTGACACTGTTGTTTTCCTGGAGTTTGTTGCCATTTGGGGTTGAAAGCATTCCATTCCATTTTCCTTTGAGTCTGTGAGATGTTTTGACTAACATTCCCATCCTGTGTCTTATTTTTCTGTGACTGGATTTTGTGTGTACTGAAGTATACAGACAAGGTATATAAAACTGAAAGAACCATCCTTAAAATAATTACGAATTAATTGAAATATTCATAGTCACAGAACCACAGGATCATTTAGGTTGGAAAAGACCTTTAAAATCATCGAGTAGCATTAACCCAGCATTGCCAAGTCCACCACTAAATCATGTACCAAGTGGCCTATCTACATGTGTTTTAAATACCCCAGGGGTGGTTACTGAACCTTGCTGGGCAACCTGTTACAGTGCTTGACAAACCTTTTGGGGAATAAATTTTTCCTAATATCCAATCTAAACCTCCCCTGGTGCAACTTGGCTGTTTCTTCTTGTGGAATCCTGTGGGTTTCACAGATGCACCAACACTACTGTTAACTTATTTTGAAAGTTTACTCCATCACATGGGAAATTCTGCAGGTGCATGAGACAGAGTGTTGTGTTCGTTCTTTGATTCTCTCTCTATGCTCTCAGTCTCTGTGTGCTGACTGCTGTCAGCTATTAATGATGATTTTTTTTCCAGTACAGATGCACTACACTACTGTCTACTACAAGTAACTTGTGTGTTGTAGTTTGCTTTTGAGGAAAAGTGAAAACTAACTTTATCTGAAATGCAGTCTCATGTTGCATTTCACTGTTTTTTCCCTGCGTGCACATAGAGCTGTATCTAAACCCTGGAGAAAACAAAAATAGGGAAACACAAATAACTCACTAATAAAGTGTGTAATTGGAAAAGTTCAAACTCATTTAAGAAAAACGATGGACCCAATAATAAAGAATTAAGTGGAGAGTGTTGACTGACAACTAGCATGCATCTGCTTCCAAATTTCAAGCTTACTCTTGTAACAAACAATGCTTAATTGCTATAATAGCACAAAATTGGTTGAAGATAATGCTTCTGTCTTTGTTCATTTATATTCTGCTTTTAAAGCACTTTGGATATAGCCATCCTGTCCTTTTATACCCAGCCAATTTGTCTGTTGTTGTTTGTGTGAGTTTGTTTTTTGATTCTTGTGGAAAAGCAGGACATAATGTTTTGAGAGGAGATAGGGAATATATATTTTTTTGAAACCACCATTAGTCATCAGGGGACTTAAGATATTTTGTACCTTGAAGTTTTTTTTTAAATTGCTACTTTTCAAAGTTGGAAGGTTTAGCAGGCAGACCATGATGGTCCATGGCATTTATTTACTGGAACTCAGAACAAGAGAAAAGTAAAATGTGGCAATTTAGAAGCCAGTTCTGTGGAGCTAAATATTGCACAGCTGAAATCTCTTTTGACTTTTTTGTACAGACGAGTTCATGTATGTGGAAAAGCTGCAGGACAGAAGTCTGCGGGTGGCATGAACTGAATCAGTCTCATCAGCTGAAGCAGTTCAGATAAAATGATTTGTATTTTATCTTTAGAAACAGCCATTTTCATGAGCAGAGAAGATTGAAACCTGCATAAGTATTGAATGGACTTTGTTAAAATATGTAGTTACAGTAATAAATGTTGCTGTTTTTCATATATTAGGGAAGAAAGGTATCTTCTAAGTGATGAAACTAATCTAGTGTTAGAAATAATAAATAAATAAGGCCTTTTTTTGGATGTTCTGATCATCTACAATATATGAGGTGTGTGTGCTGGTTTCATTCATTTTTACAGATTCAACATCTGTGTTCTGTCTAATTTTGGGTGTGTTTACACCCTTTTAATCTGCACTTACATGTTGTGTGAAAAGAACAGTTGCAGAATCACAGAATGGTGGAGGTTGGAAGGGACCTCTGGAGATAGCTTTTCCAACCTCCCTGCTACAGCAGGTTCACTTCCAGCAGGCTGTGCATGACAGTGTCCAGGCAGGTTTGGATAATCTCAAGAGACTCCATAGCCTCTCTGGGCAGCTAATTGCTTAATACTTCCATCTGCTAAAGGACTTTCCTAGGCTGTCAGCAGTGCACACACATCAGGGAATGTTGAAATATTAAAATGCTGGAACAGATTTCGCAGAAATCAAAGGCTTTTTTTGGTAAGATTTTTTTTAAACTTCAGATTAAATAAAATAGGCCAGAATATAACTAGAAAAGTCTCTTAAATATGAGTAAATCTTTAACATAACAGATATATGGTTTTCTAGTAATATAAGTTGTTATGATGGCACACATTTTTCCTGAAATTTTTATTACATATTCATCAATGAACTGATTTGATGAAGCACTTAAGAATAAGTTTAATTATAAATTCGGGAATAGTCACACTGTCAGTTTTATTTTAAGATTGTGAATTTGTTGTGTTCAGTAGCTTTGTTGATTTTTGAGGCATGGAACACACTTTGCAATTGCACTTAATTGTTTTTTCTTGTGTGAAGAAAAGTTTGTGGAAACTAATCTTTTTTGGGGACTAATTTTGTGTGGATTCTACTGATTTCCCAATTTATCTGTAACAGTGGTGTCACTGAGCTGGTGAGGAGTGCAGAAGGGACAGGTGCCATGCTCCTGAGAAAATGTAACATTTTAAAAAGCTGAATGTGCTGGTTTGATATCTCACTTTTAGCATTAGAGGCAATTTAGGAAGATCTTGTAAACAATTCTTTGGTGGGGTAGATTTTTCAATTGCAAATACTTTGCCTCTAAAAATCTCAACACGTTTTTGGTATGTTTTGTGCTTTTTTTAAAATGAGTTCATGTCAGTCCCCTTAAATGAATCTTGTCAGGACATGGGGCAATATTTCCAGTATTTCACAGGAACAGCAATAGAACAGATAATCTGAAGCCAGTTCATATCTCTGCTATTTTTAGCAAAAAATGTTTGGTAAAGTGACTATGTCTTCAGGTTGAAATAAGATTTTAGTACTGAATTAATCTTTGCTACAGAGAGACTTGACTTTTTGATCTTCCTAAGGAAGCTCTTTAGAAGTAGGAGAGCTTTGAATTCTGACAGGTGACTGACAGATAGTGAAGAAGAGGCACAATGAAGCTTATGTTCCAGAGAAATCTAGTCATCTGAAAGGTCAGTTGAATTGAGGGTGGGAATAAACTTTTTCCTGCTAATGCATTTTTAAAACATAAGTGATGTCAGCAAATAGTTCTGGAGAAATGTATTATAGATGTCTTAAGGTGACTCATGAGTCATTATCTGATGGCTCTTTCGAAGATAAAAAGGCAAGGAAAAGAAAGGATGCGACTTGCCATGTTCTAAAATTCAGAAGATTAGATGATGCCTGGGAAATGGCATAAACACTGCTTGAAAAAAGAATTTTTTTGCATCTCTTTCCTTTAGATAACTGGAAATGCTGCTTCAGAAGTTTGGGCACATTTATTATTAGGAAAGTCATTGAGATGATGAGTCTACAGATGCTGCATGGCAGGGTGAACCCCAGCACCTAGACTGGACATTTTGAGATGGAAAGTTTTGTGTGGCATCCGGGATAGTGATTATTACCTCTCTGCTTACCACCTGTGAATTTTTTAGGAATTCAGGTAATCCTGCACATCATATGCTGGCATGAAGCTTTTATGTCACTTCTGTATCTAAACTGATTACAGCATACACTTATAATAAAATAAATGCTCTGTTATCAGGAGTTTTAATTGTAAAACTTTGACAGGAAATATTTTGAGAGTACTGTAAACCTAGCCCAGTGTAAAATCTTTCTGGGTATGAGAGCAAATACTGACTGGTTTTCCACTTGGAATGCTCTTATTCAAGAGATTAAGCAAGCTGGCTAGTGTAATGGCCTTGTAAGAGAGGAAAGTGAAATAAAGAAAGAAAGGAATGGATCTCAAATTCCTTGTTGATATCTAAATCAGAACAGGATTTCTTCTGCAGATAAGAGTTTATAGCCTATATCCCTTCTGTATTGCCCCCATTGATATGCTTTTGGTTATGTTATTCAAGCTATCTGTTAGAGTGTCAGCTGAGGAAACATACTTTCCTTATCTGTGCTGTCAAATTTGGCATCGGTCTGTTGGGGCATTTATGCTCAAGTAACTTTGATTGTTGTGCAGCTTCTTGTTTTGGCTATTTTTAAATCCCAATACCTTGTTCTTTTTGCAGGCTTCACAACTACCCAGCTTTACACAAAAGAGACTGTTTCTTTGTGATGCTGCCACTGATCCCTGACAGATTGTCTATGTGTTTGTGTCCAAGTTTAGCTGAGTAAAAAATTGGCCTACTTTCTAAAGATTTTTTTCAGGTTGTAATAAAGGTGCCAAATTTGGAAGCAGAGAAGATTGTTCAGGATGTCTAATTTGCATGCCAATACTTTGGGTGCATTTGCAGATCATTAGGGCTTAGCAGTGCTGGATTGTCTGGGTGGCCTTGGTGCTGTACCTTCTTCAATGTCACCTCCTGCTTTGGGAGAGTCAGTTTCATAAGGGAACTATGAAGACTTTCCACATAACTCTTTGCACTTTTGAAACTGAGAAAAATTGTGTTTTACCATAGAATCATTATGACTGGGGAAGACCTTCACAATCATCAGTTGACCAAATACCACCATGCCCACTAAACCGTATCACAAAGTGCCACACCTGCTTATTTTTCAAACACTGCAAGAGAGTGACTCTAACACTTCCCTAGGGGCCTTTTCCAATGCTTGACCACTCTTTCAGTGGTTAAGCTCAGTCATAGTCACTTGCAGGGAAAAAAAGTAGGCCCTATATGCTTTTGTTAATATATTTTTTTCAATTTAATTTTTAAAAATGTTTGTTCTGCTCCAGAAAAAAAAAAAAATTATTTGTCTTAAAGCAGTCAGGAAGCACTTCTGCTTCAGATCAGATGCCTAAAAGGCTAGAAATGAGTCATAGGCCAGATCCCTAGCTCATGTAAGTTATCACAGTTTGAATGAAGTAAGTTGAGTGGTAATAGATTAGACTGATTCTATACTCTGTGCAGATTTTCTTTTACTTATATGAAATCCAAAAAGTCTGTTTATTCCAGGACATTTCCAACACGGGAAGATGAATGAAATCTTTTGAACTCCTCAAGGATTCATCTGGTGTTGAAAGCTCTCTAGTTTCATCTGTGATGGATGAAATACCTGAATTATCTGAAATACTTTTCCCTGTAATGACTAATTGCACATTAAAATACTAACTCTTCAGTCCTGCTCTTTTAAGGAAATAGGACAGTCCTGCTTTTTGTTCTTAAATGGTGCTGAAAGGCTTCTAAAAGTTCTTCACAAGTTTTTAGGAGAATTTCAGAATTTTCAGGTATAGCCCATTCTAACTTTTTGCTAAAAAAAGGTGTTCTTGTCTATGTCATATCTAATGCACCTTGAAAGGAAGACGTGATGTACCCAGAAGCAGCATACAGCTTTTATAAACATTAATTGTGTTATGGATTTGATGATAATTCTTAATATGATTCTCAACTGCACTGTAGCTTCTTTTTTCAGTGTTGAATATTTTACTGTATTAATCCTTAACTTAGAGTTTTTCCTCTGTAATTCATTATTTTTCTGCTTGATTTCAAGATTGTTGTCAGGTACATAAGATGAATTGTATCAAATCAGTCATTAAAATAAAACAACACTACATCACAAAAACTAACCTACTTGAAATTTTATAGAAATGCGTATGATGATAAAAATTTGACCTCAGCTCATTTTAGAGGTAAGTGTAGATGGACAGATTGTAATGGCAATGTTATAAGTGTCTGTACTTGTCAGCATGTAAAATATGCTAGAGGGGATAGATGGCTGTGTCCTTAGTTTATGGTTGCCATCTGGTACCTATTCTCCTTTGTTGTTTCTCCCTACAGCTTCATCCTGTGCCCTTCAGCATCATAACTGCAGATCCAGCTCTTTGAGACATCTTTTCTACTACAATGCAAATTCTCAAAAGCATGTAATTGGGCCTCAAAATTATTTTGTATTTAATTAAAGAAATAAGTGCTCTAACGTTCACGCTTGACAATGATAATGACTATTTCAGTGGGCAAGGGAAGGGCTACAGATGTCATTTATCTGAACTTCTGTAAAGCCTTTGACACAGTTCCCCACAACATTCTTCTCTCACAGCTGGAGAGAGATGGATTTGGTGAGTGGACTGCTAGGTGGGTAAGTTGTTGGATGCTTGCATCCAGAGGGCTGTGGTCAGTGGCTCAGGGTTTTGTTGGACATCAGTGACAAGTGGTGCCCTCAGAGGTCCTTATGGGACCAGTGTCATTTAATACCTTTGTTAGTGACAAAGACAAGAGAATTGAGTGCACCTTTGGCAAATTTGCAGATGATACCAGGCTGAGTGGTGTGGTTGATGTTCCTGAAGGATGGGACCCATTCAGAGGGACCTGAATAGGCTTGAGAAAGGGGCCCATAGGAATCTTATAAACCTTAATAAGACCAAGTGCAAGGTGCTGCACCTGGGCTGGGGCAACCCCCCATATCAGTGCAGGCTGGGGGATGAACAGATGGAGAGCAGCCCTGCCAGAAGGACTTGGGGGTGCTGGTGGGTGAGAGCCTGGACATGGCCCGGCCATGTGCACTTGCAGCCCAGAAAGCCAAACATGTCCTGTGCTATGTCAAAAGCAGCGTGACCAACGTTTGTTCAGCCTGGAAAAGAGAAGGCTTTGGGGTGGCCTAGTTTCAGCCTTCTAGGACCTGAGGGGAGCCTGCAAGAAAGCTGGAGAGGGACTTGTTTTCAGGAGCATGTAGTGACAAGACAAGGGGGGATGGCTTCATACTGAAAGAGAATAGGTTTAGACTAGATACTAGGAGGAAGTTCTTTGCTGTGGTGGCGGTGATGCACTAGAACAGGTTGTCCAGGGAAGCTGTGGATGCCCCATCCCTGGTAGTGTTGAAGGCCAGGTTGGATGAAGCTCTGAGGAACCTGGTCGAGTGGAAGATTTCCCTGCCCATAGCAGGGTGATTGGAACTAGATGATCTTCAAGTTCCCTTCCAACCCAACCCATTCTATGATTCTTTGCTCAGGTATAAGAATTAGTGCATGTTAAAAATTGTTTTCTTGTGCTTTTTATATCTTGTATGAAACACTACTTTATCCAGGTCTGTATCTTAGTATATCTTCTGGTTCTACTACAGTATATTCCAGAAAGATGAAATGTACCAATAAGGTCCACCTGAAAGCTTTTTGGCTCAAGATTTGTCTGAAGGTTGGAGTAGGAGATGGGGAAGTTTTCACGTTTGTCATTGCTGTGCTGACTGAGTGTACTGAGTGTGGTAGGAAGGGGATTGACCTTCAAAGAGTGTGAGCTCTTGGAACAGTGTCTGACAGATGTGCAGAAGATGCTGATTGATATGGAGCACAATGCACCAGGCTGTTGCTTGTCTGGGGGCTGTCTGAACACGTGCTACTTCAACAGAAAGTGTGTTGTGCAACACACAATGTCAGTCTACTTTAATAAAGAAAATGTGTTTCTATGATCTGTCTATAAATAATAAGAGTATGTATACACATGTTTATAAAGATTCCTAAAACATATGCCTCATTTACTAGTAGTTGAGAAAACATACTTTCAAATGAAAAAAAAAACCCACAAACAGAAAAAAATTATTACATAGCAGTTGTCAGACGATTGCATATGTGTAATGCCTGATATTTGGTGCCTTTGTTAATAACAGGATTCTTTGTGTGTTTTTCTTACTGTGATTCATGTGAGTTTTAATATTTGGAATTCCTTTATTAGGTTGCTATTTAAGAGCAGCCAGAACTCTGGCTTTTTTGCAGCTTGTTATTTCTTTCAGGAGGGAGAAATGAGATGGCTCTAGTGTACTGTTGACTTGAACTCTTTACAAAAATTCAGCTTTGAAGCAATAACTGCCTTGAATAGACTGCCTACTTAGCAGTATGGGATAGACCTATCCTTTAATGCTATTAAATTTCTTGAAGCACTGCTTAGTTTAGAAAGTAGAACACAAACTGTAGTCCCCTTCTCAAAACTCAAAGCGGTGATTACTGTTATTTTTGTTGTGAGCCCAGTAGTGTGCAGCTAACTTCAATTGTAAATGTTAAAAACCACTTGTTAAAATCTGTCCTGGAAACCACATAGCCTTTTGAAAACACTGTCCTCACAGGCTGTGTGCAGATTTGTGCAAGGTTTGACAAGCAATCACAGGCTATGCAGAAATCAACTTGAGCTGGGAAACTGTTGGTCCTGCACAGGAAGTCCTTTGTATGACAGAACTCAGTGTCTTCAACTGCAGTTCCAGAAAGAAGGTATAGTGCTCTTCATTAAATACAAATTCCCAGTCTAAGCCTTTTTATTTTTTTCTTGAATATTCTTAGACTGAGATACTCAGTTGTAATTTGAGGTGGACACAATTGCTTATTATCACTATATTAGCACAGTTTTGAAGCATCGTATTAAACTGTGTCTGGAAGTGCCACTGAATGAGTATGTACTGAATGAAAATTCATAGCAAAATATAACCTCTTCTTTTACCTGAACTAATGGTGAGTCTGACTTTATATAGCTTGAAAGTGCTGGAAATATATGATGGTGTCACTTCATTCCCTGTTTAAAAATTTCTTTTTAAATTTATTTTCCTCTATCTGATACATACAACATTACTGTAATCATTTTGCAGCATCTCTGAGAGTGGTAGGGAAAAGTGAAATGCTGCATACATTGATCCTGAGAAGTCTCTAGTCTCAGTTTCTGTCTTGTCATAGGATGTATTATTCATTACCTTACATATGACTGTTGCCAGTCTTCCTAATTAATACTGATCTGTTCTAGAGTGCAGCGACTTTTTAACTTAGAAGTTCTTCTGAGAAGGCAAATGTTAAACTGTGTTTGGAGAACAAAAAGGCATTGTTAGTGTCATTTAAAAAAACCCAACAAAACCAAACCCAACCCCATTTGTATCAAATTCCATTCTATTTTTCTTATATGTGCCTGTTACTGAAATTAGGATCTCTATTGCTTATACATTTGCCTGGATATGGTGCTTTTGCTTTTAATTTTTTTTTTTTTTTAAGACACTGGATTAAAATGTAACATTTAAGGAAACAGTTTCAGTGTTTTAGGATTGTTTTGGTTTTTTCTTTGCAGTTGGCTCTGGTGGCCAACATTGGCTTGAGGAGAATGCCTTTATGGTGTTTACCAGGTTTCTCTGGGTATGGTGGTATGTTTCTTACAACTATAAGTCTCAGGACTTAGAGAGTTATAGTGGTGCACTTCAGTGTAAGAGCCAGGCAGAGAGAAAGATGCTTCAGAAAGAAAATTTACTTTGTATTGGAAATGCACAGGGGGGTTTTTGATCCCACAATCCGTTAAGAAGAAACATCTGGTAATGATGACAATGGAATATAACTTCTTGGGGCAAAATTCTGCAGGCATTACAGTGTGTGTCTGTCTACTGACTTCTGTGAAAAACATTTCAGAGTAGTTGGACCGTTATTTCAGGTAATTCTAAAATATTTATTGTAGATGCTTCCTGAATACATACAAATTCTAAACATCACTTTATTTCCTCCTGAAGCTCTTTATGTAGTCCTCAACTTTATGTAGTAGAAAATGAAGGACTACTTTCTGCTGTATTTCAGAAATAAAAGGTTTTCTTCTCTCAAGCAGTTATTCATTAAATTACACTTAATCAATATTTGCTAATGTGTAGGATATCTTTGAATTACTTTTTAGCTATAATAAACAAAAAATTAATGTGAACTCTTGCTCAGAAACACATTGCTGTTTGAATGACCCAAAGCTGGAGCAGAAATTACTGAAAATTAAAAAAGAAAAGAGTGGGAAAAATGAGTCTTAAGTTTTTGCTGCACTAAGCCTGGAGAAATCCCCCAAAGCAAGAATTTAAAGCTCAAAGTTTAATACTTTTGCCAGCATGCAAATAAAAATGCTACACTTGGTGTATTTTCATTGGAAAAAGAAGGAAAGGTGCTGGTGCTGGTCTTTTCAGGACTATTCTGAACAGCAATTCATTTTTCTTCTCCAAACATTAAGCTGTAAAAGCACTGCAAATGGTACAGTCTTTCAGTGGACTTCAGAACACAAAGATGAGCAGTTGTAGATGCTGACTAAAACCTCCTTTTTAATGTATCTGTAGGAGATGGGGATATTGGTTTTTCTTAGTCATCTTGGAGCGGACAATAGAATATTACAGCTATTGGGAAATGCTGTGTAACAAAGCTTATGATTACCTACTGTCTGCAGTATTTTTCAGTAATGTGGAAAGAATTGCTGACCTTCTCAAAGACAAATACATTACATTAGTACCTTAATGCCTGGGTCCTCTTCTCCCAAAACCTTCAAATACTCCAGTGGGTGTTAAGTAAAATAGAGTACCCTGTGGAAGTGAAGAAGTCATTACTGCTTCTGGCAGTATCGTGGCTTCCTTTTAAAGCTAGAAAACTTCCCATTGTTGGGAAGTTGTCACCCATTTACATGGGAATTTTTAAGATTTGCAGTGTGCTGATAGGTCTGATGTTGCCCTGTTGCACTCCAAGCTGAGTGATGGAGTACCTGTACTATGTTACATTTCCAGGTGACATTTCCTCCTAAGAACATGTTAGACAATTGTCAGAATGATATAGGCAGAGCTGATCCTGTCTTGAGGAAATAGATGCATGTAGGAACTTTTTCCAGCTCCATCTCATTTCACCATGCTGCCTGGCACCCGCCAGCTCTCTGTCTGGCAGATTAGGAGGGGGAGAAGGGCTTTATTTGTTTTATTTATTTATTTATTTTTAATATGCCAGCATTTCCAGGCAATAGGAAACATCTGTTTCCTGTATTTTTGCTTTTAAGCAGAAGGCAGCATTGTTACATTAGTCTGGGTCCCTTGTAACTTCACTAGAAGTGACTTAGTTTGGTCCTTCTCTTCCATCCAAAGTGCAGCATTGCTTTTGGAAGGCCTCCTCTCTAACCTGTGCGTTCTAATGCTGAAGACAGTTGCAATAGTTTTATATAACTGATGTAGTATTGGTTTGCTCTGCTAGAGCACTGTGTTTTATACACGTGCTCCATAAAAATTGCAAGGTTGTGGTCTGGGCTAGAGGGTAATACAGAAATACAATTAAACAGTGTTGTTTTCATTGTCATTTGACCATGTTAAGACATGCATAGGCCTATTCTCTAGCACCACTTGAAGAAGAAACAGTGTTTCAACTGTGAGTCTGTCCGCTCCAGCAGAATCAATTCTGGCTTCTCAAAAGGTCATAAAAATCCCCATTAAGCTCATGAACATTGTCTTTTGAAATGCCTGAAAAGTGATCTGTATATGTTCCTTAGATTCTAAAGATATTTTGGTCTTCATTGCATGAGAAGAACAATGGCAGTTCTTTAAAATGGGTTTGGTCTACCAGGTGCCATTCCTTAACTAACCATTTATCCCAAAACACATACAAGCATACAGCTGTTACTCTTCATAAGGTGCATAGTTGAGTTTTACTGATTCCATTGGCTCACTTCAGCCTGGATTACAAAGAAGAAGATGACCTTTCTCCAGCTCTAAATAGATTAGGTTAGTAGTTTCCCACCAGCTTGGAATCCTTCTTCCAAATGTGCTGTCCTGGTCCAAGCCAGATGTGGGCTTATATCTTTTTTTACTGCTATATTGAAAGTGCAGAAACAGTTCAAGTTATTTTACATTTTTTTTCTGAGTGATGTTGAAGTATTGCCATCAAATAAAAAACCAAAAGGAAACATACCTTGAAATACTAGTGAAAAGTTGCTTATTCCCAAGTACAACTCTGTGCTCTTTTCCCATTTGAGACTTCACTGAAAGGCCTCAAGGTATAAATAAGCATAAATTTTATATTCAGGCTAACAACAATCTTCTTAGCATCCCAGTATATCTCATTTTCTCCTCTAAACCATGCCATCTTATGAAAAAAGCATAGTATGAGTCGTCTTGTATTTTTAGAAGGAAAATTTCTTCTGAGAAAATTGGTACAAGTGTTTTTTTTTTTTTCACTACGCCATTTCTTTATATATATGTATACATATGTGCCAGAACATCTCTGTTAATTTTGTCACTTAGAAGTGAGGAAAAAGTGAGAAAATGAAGAAAAACAATGGAAAAACAGGTTTCAGCATTACTCAGCAGAAGTTCATTGACTGATACTATGATGAAGGGTTTTTTTTTTTTTTAAGGTTGTCGTTTACTGGGTGTGGTAAATAATTATAGTTGTGTTACAGCTGTCAGCATAAATGAGCAAAATACACTTGGAAGTTAAGAATCCGTTTATGCTGTTTGTTCTGGAACTTGTTCACCATAATTTAATAATTCAATATTGGTCTTACTAGTATGATCTGAATTAATGAACGTCCATTCTACTGTATTTCTTAATCAAAAGCTGACAGAAGGTGTGCCTATTTCTCTGTCCTCCTGCACTCTGACATCCACAATAATACTTTTTAAGTATGGTGAAATACAGCTGAACATGGAAGACACAGTGAAAATCCCCCTTTTTAACTAAAATGAAAAATTACTCAGTTATATGCTTAACTAAAAGTGGTCGCTACTTTAATTAGTCATCCTCTAAGATACAGAATGGCTCTTCTGCCTGGGTCTATGAGGCCTCATCTTACACAGCCAGGAGAGTCATCAGGGACCTGAGCAGGAGCTGGGACCCGCTGTCTTCCAGGAGCCCCTTCAACCCCTGAGGGGCCGTGTGGCTCCACAGAGCCCACCTGCCTCCTGTACCCAGCTTCTCGTGCTCAGAAGCAGCTTCTGAGGGCTGCATGGTGGTACCTGCACATGTAGGGGGTATGTGGGTGCCCCTGGTGTGATGCCTGTGTTCCTTCTTGGCTCTGGTGAGCAGAACCTAAAAGAGGCAGAGGACAACAGAAAGAGGAGTCAAAAATTCTGAAAAGAACTTCAGGGGTGTAGAGCTCCCTAAAGAAACGAGGTGGCTCTGGATGAGAAGAAACTGAAGGATAATTTGGTAATAAAAGAAGGTAGGAAATGAATACGAGGATGCAGGAATTTCTTGAAGGGCAACCATGAAACTTCTTCCAGGTTATCTGAAAGGCGGACTATGATTCAGCAGCAGGGTTTTTTTTATCCAACCATTAAATAATAATATAAAAGTTTGAAAGCTGCTTTAGCCTTTCCCCTTCTCCTTTAAGTGCAAGTTTCACAAATGATCTTAGCTCTGGTTCTTGGTGACAAGTAATTGGTTTGGTCTGTTACATAATGCTGCAGAAATGAGAAAAACCAGTACCAATACCATGTAACATAAAAGTGTTCTGGTACCTTTGTTTCTGTTCCGTTTTCTTTGTATTTTGGAGAGCAGTGGAACATGCTGGAGTGAAAGAATCATCCTCTGGAGGAAAACATCTGAAAAATGACTGTATTTACACACATTTTGCCTCATTTTTGTCTTTTTCTTTTTTTCTTTCCAAAAGCCATGTTAACATATATAATGTGTATTTGTAGAAGAAAAGCTAAGTAATAATTATTTATAGAAAAACCTAGTGCAAGTGTCATCTCTAAAACAGGCAATCCATGGTGGTGTACTTCTGAGGGCCTTGGGGTTTCCGTTTGGGCCTGATGGAGACAGCAAATTTTTACAAGGGATTGAGGCAAGAGACACTGTCTGAACAAAGGAAGAATAAGAGATAGCTCTTCCTGTTTGCTAGAGCCTCTCCAAAACTCCGACCTATTTAATTAAAAAAAACCAAACAACTAAAAAATTAGTTGTAGGAGAATATCCATGGCAACAATAAAGGTGGTCAGTGCCAGGACAGTTCCTAATAAGATGGTATTTTGTGGGCTTAGATTTAGGTTGAAGTTTAGGTTGCTTATGATGTTCGTGCCAGAGCAAAGGTATGTATAAATATTGGTGAAATATTGTATATTGTAAGCATAGTCTGAGAGGACATGGTCTCCACTGTCACGCAGGATAGTGCCCATCAGCTGTGCCCAGAAGCATAAGGATTTGACAGATGAATCCAACTGAGAGAACAAAATGTTAAAACTGAAGCCCAGATTAGGAAAGGACATTGCAACCTGGTTACTGGGAAAGAAATTCTCAATGCTCATTTTACCTGATCACAAAATATTGGTTGTTTTTTGTTTGTTTGTTTGTTTTTTTTTTTTTTTTTTTTTTTTTTTTGTTGGGTGGTTTTTTTTTTTTTTTTTTTTTTTTTTTTTTTTTTTTTTG
>VZSE01001288.1:0-78854 GCA_013398275.1 Promerops cafer | reverse complement strand
TTTTTTTTGTTTTCTTTGTGCATGGGGGTTTTATCGTTGGTTGGTTGTTTTTTTTTGTTTTGTTTTTTTTTGAGGAGCCTTGAGTGTGTGTCTGTGCTTTCAGAAGCTGAAGTACTATGAGGTATTTTTGTGGTGGGGGACATGAAGATGTTTAAAGAAACAAGTAGATGAGGTTCTGCACAGATACTTTAGGATAAACTTTGGCTAATTCTATGTCCACACCCAGTGGACATAGATATACATATACCTGCATTGCTTTGCAAATTGATTTTTTTATCGTCTTTTACAACATTATGATAAATAAGATAGGTGTCTAAAAAGCATTGCTGTATTTGGATATGATGGATTATATCATGCATAACTAGCTTTCTGGGACATAGATGAAGGGATCTGCCATCTGTATTTTTACTACTGCTGTGAGAAACACAATGCAGTATCTACTTCTTTTAGTCAGAATTTTGATTAAATTTTCTGCTTTCACAATTTATTACATGGCTGTGTAACTTGGATGAGCTGCTGCATTTCCAAGTAACATACATTCTGAAATAATGGCATCCTCTCTCACTTTACAGTCTTATATCTGAGGGTGACAATTACTTAATCATTTTATAATTTCTTTTGATTGCTGCGTAGTACTAACTTCTCATTTGTGCAGTGACTCTATCCTGGGCAAGGACACTCATTTTAGTAGCCTCTATACAATGCACCAAAAAAAGGGGCTTGGTCAGCTAAACCTTTAAGAAGCTGGTTTGTGTTTAATAGATCACCTTTAGATTATCCGTTAATGTAACACATACCCTTAAAGCTAAAAAAAATGCTAAGTTATATATACTATGTTGCTTCACTTGAAAGCTATATGTATTAGTAAGAGACTGTTTCAAACTTTTACTTAATAAAACTGAGAATCCCTGCAAAAAACTCTGAAACTTGGTTCTAACAGCCACCTGTCCTCAGTAAACCTGAAACAGAAATACTTACTGATTACATAAGTACTGTTATTTTTGTAGATTCACTAGCTTTCTTTCAGAGACCTGAATACAGATGACAAGGGTAAAATATTGTGCTTTTCTCCTAATCCACACTGCAAATTGCTATTAGCATGCTTCATAATGGGTTTACTGTCATCATTGTTGAATTGAATGAGGTTAGCTGAATCATAAGTCACTGAGTGATTGTGGTGCTTGAATTTCTAGCTCAAACTGTGCTGTTATTTCTACGAGCACAATACTAACATGTTTCCTCAAAAATGAAGTCATGGAGTCACTAAAGGGTTTGGTTTTTGAAGTTATCCCTCACTGTTTCCTTCAGGCAGAAACCTTGTTTCACTCCTAACCCTTTATAACTCTCCTAAGCAAGTATTTATTTTTGTCCTTTCATTTCCCCTTAATTAGTCTTTAAAAGAATTGTGGCTTTGTTTTGTGGAAATACTAACAAGGTCAACGTTTCAGATGTATTATTTTGTTACCATGCGGATCCTCTTTTCATATACCAAACCAGTTGCTTTGCAATTCTGAAATAGAAATGGCTTTTGGCCATATAGCTGAACTAAGAGGAAGACGTGATGGGCAGATGTTTTCTGACTTGAATCACAGCCTGGTTTGGGGTGGAAAGAACCTTAAAGATCATCCAGTTCCAACTGCCCCCTGCCAGGGGCAGGGACACCTCCCACTAGACCAGGTTGCTCAAAAGTTGAGTCTGTATCTGTTTGCACTTTTGTGTATATGTTTATCTGGAAGGCAATTTGCCATCCCTAAAGCCAAGGCAGAACAGAGCAGGATCAGCCAGGTGTCTCCCAAGGGCTGGCCTGGGCAGGGAGGGTGGTAGCCCTGCAGAAGAGGATTCATCATCCCCATGTGGTGCTGAGGCTGGGCCAGGGCAGGGAGCTAAGCAGAGGTCATTCCTTTTTTTAGAGATTCGGGTATGGTTGTTTATTTAATATGTTGATGTTTGTGGAAAGTTACAAAGGAATCTGCCCTCAGGGATTAGTACTCAGTTCCTGCCTGTATTCCTGTGTAATTGTGATTCTTTCAAATAAGTGGAAGGGTATCAGTATCTAGACACCTGATTTCTATAATGCTTTCAAAATCCTGAGCCTTGCTCATGAATCTCTCACCTTCTGGGGCAGTGATTCTTCTCTGATCTGTGAGATTCCATTTAATGTGTTTAATCCTTATTTTCCATTTCAAAGAGCAGCAATTGCAACACACAGCTGTTACACTTTCTTCAGTGCTCTAATCCTAGGTGTGAGCTAGAGTTTATCACGATATTTTGTATAAGGAGTAGGTTACAAAAAGTGATTAGAAACTTGATGAGTTTTTGAGGAGAGAAAGTAGTAATCTGAAACTCAAAATGTTTTCAATGTAGAAGCATGTATCTATAGCAATTTTATTGTTCCACAGAAAGGTAAACTAAGGATGTTAAATTCAGAACTCAAAGAGAATGACTTAATGAATAATATTCTGCTATAAAATAACAACATTTTTGTTAGAAATACTGTCATAAATTTAATGTTTCTTAATATATTTTCACAGATTATTTCTAAAGATGGTGTTTTTATGAAATATCTTTGTGGTAGATACACAATTTTACAATTTTACCTTATCTGTAACACTGAGTATTTTTAGAGATGTATTTTCATAGATTTGTTTAGTGACTTGTTCTGTGTTAAAGACTATATCACAAAGGGAGTTCAAAAACTAGCTTCCTAAAAATAGTACTTAAAAATAGCTTTTTTGTTTTTTTTTTTTCTTTTTTTGGTTGAGTATTTTCTGAGGTCACATTATGCCAGTGAAGGATGAGTGGTGATCTGTCTTTGTGCAAGCTGCATTAAAACTGTAGCAGTTTTTGGAGCTCTTCCTTCTTTAAAAAATGGTTTCAGACATGACTTATCACTAAAGCAGAGAAAGTTTCACTGGTGCTGGGTGAATGTGTGTGATCTGTCCATGATGGTGTTTGGTGTTCCATAGTAACCCACATGCTGATATGAAGAAGCAGCTGAAAAATTGTAAAGGCTGTCTCATCTCTACAGGAAGTGAAGAGTAATTTTGTCTGCTGAAATAACTGATCAGAAGATCATTTTTAACTCACAAAGCAGTATTTTGCATTTTTTTTTCTGTGAAACCTAATAGTTTTCCTTAGTGATGGTGAATTACTTTTAAACCAAATTAAAAATCAAAACACAGCATTTAACTTGTAATTGTGGTGTACTTTCTTTGCATAAGTAGGACAGATTTTTTTTTTTTTTTTGGCAGGGGAGAGGGGCTATGCACTGCTAAAGCTCTAAGGGCTTTAACATATGGATTTTTCCAAATCCAACTGTATCTTGATTATTATTCAGACAGTCTTATATATCATTCAGTAATTTTTCAAGGGACAGGAGCTTGAAACTTACAGTAAGAAAGATGCTCTTAGACATATTTAAATTCCAGACCTCTGAGACCAGGATGCTGTGCTGGAGGGTGGGCTACATGGCATGTTTAGAATGCAGATGCTCAGGCCAGTGCAGTTCCAGTGGGAGTTGTCTGTTCCATAGAGGCTGGGTGGTGATGGTGGTACCTTTCCATACACCTGTCTTCTCCCCATTCTTTCATTTTTGCAGGCAGTACATTTTTTTCCCAGTACAGTGAGATGGAAACTACAGACAAGTTAAATATGTTCAGTGATGTGGAAGTTCTGCAAAGGTCTGGGGACAGATGTCAAACCAGGAACCAATCTTTGCTTGCAGTGAAAAGAAGTCATTCTCGTGCATGTGGAAGACTTGTTCCCTCTAGTTGTTTGTGCCCTTCCCTTTTTTCTCCAGCTGGGGATGGAATCTTGTTTAACAGGATGGAAATGCTTGGTGACTTCCTGTTGAATTCTCATGATCTAAGTAAACGTCTTGCTAATTAAAGTATGTTACGAAAATAAGATCTTATGTAATAGAAGACTAAACCATAGTCCTGCAAGATACAGAACTTATATTTATCCCACATAATTCTTGATATAGTAATAAAATATATGATAAAGTAATAAAATATTACTTAGCTATACAATTATAGTAAAATAGTGGGCATTGACAAGCAGGGTTTCTGGAGGACTATTCTGTCCTTATCTAAAAATATGTTGTTTAAATCATTGAAAGGAAGATAGAAAAATCAGAAATTACTGTGGAATGGAAAACATAACTAAGTGTCTTCAGATGATGTGGATACCAAGCTGGAGTTCTGTAAGAGGAATGTAGAAAGTGCATGAGGGACTGACAATGCGTTATAAACGTATGCAAGAATCGCCCAATGCAGGATTATTAAATAAGAATAGATTAGATATGCAAGCATTTTCTACTGATCTTTTATTTAAAGCAAAACCATTTGGAATTTACAATTCTGTAGGTTTCTGTGTGAGCTCTTACTTCAGATTTTGTAGCTGTAGTGATAGATTTGGGTTTGACATAGCTTTAGGCTGAAGCAAAAGGGTGAAATAAGTCCACCTCAAGAAATATCTCTGCATGTGTTATTCTGATATGAAAATATTGTACCTTTGTGGCTTGACTGTGACTGACTTGATGTGCTCTACTTAGAAAAGAAGAAGATAAAGTATACTCGAAAATAAAGCAGTGGTCCAATTGAATAATTTATTCTCTATTTATTGCAGACAGTTTTGCAAAATGAATTCCTTCAGTGTTTCAGTTACGTTCCTGGAAGCTCCCCGGTGGCTTAGCTTTTATATGAAGGAAGCTATAGTTCTGTGGCTCATCTGAGCTACTAAGGGCAAGGTAACAAGTTTGTATTTCAACATTTTCATCAACCTTGTACGTAGTAGACTTCGGTGAGACTCCCCTATTTCTGTGTCTCAGACAGTTGAGGGTTACAATGCCCATGTAGCTGATGAACGTTGTAACTGGTGAGTTCATGAGAGTGATTTAATGCTATGTGTTCTAGCTGAACCTTTCCTACAACACTGCAGTAACTGACTGTTGTCCTTTCTTTGTGAAAATTTCATCCTGTGAGCATATTGTCAAAATGCTTGGGAGGCAAATTATGCTGCTTCCCCTGCTCCTGTATCTGTTGGGGGAAAGTAAAAGGGGGGACTTCCTAAATGGAGTACGGTGGATTAATGCTGGGGTGGGTTTTTAATTTGTTCTGGTTTTGTTTTGATTTGGGGTTTTTGGTTGGTTTGTTGGTGTGGATTTGGGGCTTTTTTAGATGTGTGTGTTTTTTTTGTTTTTTTTTTTTTGTGGGTTTTTTTTGGAGGGGGAGGGTTATGGGTTTTTATAATTTATTTTCTGTATCCTTAATCTTTGTGGACATTTTTAGATGATGGTAACCTATGAAATCAATCATCAGACTCTGAAGCAGGGATTGTGATGGATTCTGTCCTTGCAGTGCTCCAGTATGTGCTGTTTTTAATTCAGCATTATGTGAACAGATGGTTGTTACAACTTAGGTTTCTGGAGCTCTTAATAGTACAAAATTATTGGAGTATTAAAAAAAAAAAAAGGCAATAGCATTTTTCTTGTTTCCATTCCTGAGCTGGATGAGAGGGAAGAAGTGGCCAGCAGAGGTGATTTTCTCTGCACAGCAGACTGCAGAATGAGGAGCAGCACGGGGCAACGTGGTGCCTGTGTGCACAGTTCCTGTTGACATTAATGGCCCTTATGAATATAAAGTGAGGCTAGCATGTAGTGATTACACATGAAGAGCCAAATTATTATTGGTAATGATGATGTGTATATGTTTCAGTGAAGGCTGGATTGCTTCTAATGGGTTTTGTTTTCAATTCCTGTGTTTAATGTGAGGTGCTTCTGGCTCCTGAGTTCTTGTTTAAAATAGGATTCCCATCTTTTGCTGTCTGTGAAACATGATTCCTGGTTTCTCTCCATGGATATATGCACTTTTATTCTTGCTGTTCCTTTTTTTTGAGGGGGTGTGTGTTGGTTTTCTTTGTTGACAGGGTTTTTTTTCTTTATTTGTTCTTGAACTGTCAAAATAAGCAGCATATTTTCACAGGTATAACTTGCACCTTATATAACTGTTGTGATAAGAGTATGAAATTTGGCAGAAAATAACCCCCCTTGTGTTCCAACTTGTCCTCAGACATCAGAGGGGCGGGGTGCAGCTGGCCTTAATTTCTGATTTATAACCAATTCAACACTATAGGTCTGGTTACATTGAATCAGAACTTTCACCATCACATTCTTGAAGCAACAGGTTATAGATTATTGTTAGATTGCTGGTGATAAATTCACTCAACCTAAAAATATGAGCATGTAGTGCTCTGTACTAGTGTCCTTGTGTGTGCTTTGATGCAGTAAGAGGTACAAATCTTACCCAAGAGGCATCCCTGCTTTGGAGGGCAGAGCAAGGAGCAAGCCTGTCAGTTTTTCTGTAAAGTTTATTTGTATTCTGATCCTCCCTAATGGAGGATTTCAAGCATCAATTTTTCACTTTTTTAGAAAAATGGAAGTGTGACTGTAGTCAAAAATAGTTGCTGCCATCAGAGATGGTGGGGGGGAAGATGTTTTCTCATTTTCATATTGGTTGATGTGTTTTTTTTAATATATAAAATTAAATGATAAATAATGAGAGTTTTTCATTACCTTCAGTCAAACTGGGTTTTGTAGCTCATGGCTGAAACAAAGACAGCACAGAACCTCTGACATCTGCCAGAACTTTACGCATACTGTTAATCTCCTTGAAGGTCCGGATTTATTGCATTTGTTATGAATGGAGAAGAGAAAGTGAGGGTAATGGCTGGCACGGAGATACAGATACTCTCCTGTGCTTCACTGAGATAACATCAGGCTATGAGGCCTTCAGCTCACCCCAGACCTCATTCACCTGTTAAGCCCAGATCAAGCCCAGCTGCAAGATGAGCAAGTGGCCCAACCCATTGTTTTTGCTAATTTCACCAGCATCTCTGTATCTTTACAAGACAAACCTGTCAATCTCCCACAATAACAAATGTAAACTATGAGGGAAGGCATACACAGAGGCAGCAGGTGGCAAGTAATGGTGGAGTGGAAGCAAGGCAACTGGGATTTTAGAGGAGGCAGGGAATAGGAGAAAAAGCATTCCTACAGCTGGGGGGGGCTGACTGTGCCCAGGCAGTTGGGAAGGTGTGACCATCACGAGGGGGCTGTGCTGGGGGCAGTACAACTGTGAGGAAGGAATCAGAGTTCTCATTCAGGTAATCATCTCCTAGATGGCATGCATACTTGTACTGGATTCACAAAGTGCAGCAATGGAAAATCTCAGGACACTCCAGGAAACCTAAGCAAGTCTGATGCACTATTAGATGACAGGCCTTACTTAGTCTCTTTTTACCCTTCTGTTCCTCTCTGAGTTTCTGTATTTGGCAGTCCAGCCTGAGATACTGTCAGTGATGCTTCCCACCCTGCCTTTTGATGATGTGGATGGAGAAACTGCATGACAGGTGATGTTTGGATGCTGGCTTGCTCACGGCAAAGACAAGACTATGAGCAGCCAAGCTTAAAACCTCTGCTGTTTAAAATAACCCAACCCAAACCAAACGAAAAACCCAACAAAAACCAAACGCCCAGAATTCTGAAAGTTTTGTCTGGAAAAAAGCTGTTACATCAAGAGTCTTCTTTTCTGGGGAAAAAAAAGTTAGGTGTTTTTTGGTCAGTCTTTTCAAGGGACAGAACCCCAGTATGCTAATTATCATGATAATGAAATTTTTTAGAATTGCTGTTGGTGAATCTTAGTGATGTATATGATTGAAATTGTGAAATGGAGCTTTCAAAGAAGAAAATACCCCGAAAAGCCATTACCTCTGGAAGGAAAAAATAGTGTGAAATTAATTGTTTGTCCTAGGAAACCTTTTTAAAGGATACCCTTCCTCTCTTTGTAAGTAAGAGGAACAGGAGAAGGTTTTTTGAACAGAAAAAACATTTTAATACTTTATGTTCTGTGGTCAACTTCAATGCATGTCTTCTGACAAACCAAGGGAGGAGCCATGCTGTTAGTTCAACTGAAAACCTCATCTCAAGATCTGAAATATGAGTAAACCCAGAGGGATTTGCTCTCCAAGACATATCAGAGCAGCTCCATCGAGTTCATGTCAATTATTTCCACTTTTTCAAAGTGCTTCATTTAAAATTAAGTGAGGTTTATCTCAGGCAACTCTAGTTTTGTGTAGTCATTACTAGTTTATCAAGTGTGGCCATTACTTTTCAAAATATTTTTATTACAGCTTTAATAAATAATTCAAGATATGTCATCGTTTTCATTGCTGTCTTAAGACAGCATTTCTCGTGGCCTTCAGGCTTAATTTATACAATGCAAATTATGGTATTGGCAAAGTGATCTCCATCTCTAGGAAAGGAGGTACTTTTTCAAGGCTAGGGATAGCTGGCATAGCAGCTGGTTTATGCTGATATTTTATGTTGGCAATCACCAGCTTTCTGACAACGTTCAGTGTTTGCAGCTGTCCCTATTAGGACATTAGCTCATATGCCTGCAGTAAAGATTTCCTTTCTTTAGTTACAGTAGAAGGAGACAAATGTTACATTGCATTTATTTGTTTTTTTCAGTTAATTCATGCTTGTGCTAGAAGATGTACAGGAGTGCAGGAGAGAAGGGTATTGGAAACAGAAGTGGGTGGGAAAGAATACAGCCAGCACAACTTGGGAAAGATCACCCAGATTTGGGCCATGGGGCAGAGGGAGATAATTATGCCAGGAAGAGAGAGGTGTGAGACAGTGAAAGTATGTTGGATTGGGAGCTCCTTTGGGGTTAGGAGAAGCAGAAGTTTGAATGCATCTGCTCATGATGCACAGTTTGGCTTTTACCCATATGTCTTAAAGGTCCTTTTTGACAGAGAATTGGATTCACTTTCAAAATACTAAGTTGAAAAACAACCAACCCTTTCTTATTTTTTTTGCTTCTGAAAAGTGGTTTGGAACTCTGAGTTTCCTCTAGGTACACTGTTGGCAAAATGTGAATCCTGAACCTTTAAATCGGCAGTGCAGACCCATTACAGTGGAGGAAAAGAATCAATTCTCATCATCTTGGGTCCTAAGTGTTAGAAAGCTTTTTATACTGTTTCTTTGTATTAAAACTGTTTGGTAGGCAATGGCACAATAATAGGGATCCAAAGCAGAGTTTGAGCTTCACGTATGAGAGGGGACTGCTGTCTGTGGATTCCAGAAACAATCAAAAAAGAATTACCTTGCATGATTAGCCCGAGAATCTGTTAATTATTGGCTTGGCAACAGTTGAATAGAGCTGCTACATGGGTGGGATAAAATTGCTTCAGTTTATAGGGAAGCGTAGGAAATCTTGTTAGTAAAAGGCATATGGAAACATGGTTAAAACTCTCTTAAAATGAAGCAGAATCATAGATTTTCTGCCTGGCTTCTGAAAGAAGGATGAACTGTGATCTAGGTGGAGTGATGACATTTAATTAAAATTGAGCATTCATGAGAAGCAAAAGTATGATTTTATTGGCTTTTTTTTTCCTATGGATTTTCAGGTAGGAGCATATGTAAAGTCATTGAAGCACTTTTGTGGAACTCTAGTATTTGGGTTCAAATTGGTGCTGGTAATGTCACTCAAAATTAAGGGAAAAGATAGAGGGTATTATCACAGTTATGCAGCAAAGGTAGTACTTGTCCTTTTGTCTTTTTTCTTTGTTCGGGTTTTTTTTGTTTTCCTAGTTTCTTTATTAATTTATTCAGTCCATATTGAGCTCAGGACCAGTGAACAAAATATTGGCAGCTACAGAGCTTAACCCAACTACTGAATCAATCACTCTCAGAAATGAGTACTTGTTGCATTCTCAGGTGACCATTTGGTACACCAAACTAACATTTCTTGCCTGGTGTCATTGTAAGAATGCCTTAAGGAAATGGCACTATCCCTTTCCTAAGGAATAACAGAGCTTGTGTACAATATGTGGATAAGATACTCCTAAGTGCCTCATGTTCACGGTGTTAAAACACCAAGCCAGGTCTGGACTTTATACTTCCTCTCTTTTTATTATCTTTTTTTTTTTTTTTTTTTTTTTTAAATATTAATTGTATTGTTATGGTATTGTAGCGCTAGGTAGAGTTAGTGATGAACATTTTATGGGAAAAAAAAACTTATTTCAGAAATCATGCTTGATTACCCTAAATCCAGTGTTAATAAGCAAGCAGGAGGTAAATGTTAGTCCATTCATCTCACATGTTCTGAGATTGTAACGAGTCAAAGGATACTTCCTCCACACACCCCATGTCCAAATCCTCCAGCTACACCAAATCTTCAAAATCAGTGAATTATTCAATTGCTTTTTTCAAGGCAAAGATCAGATTAAAAGCCACCTTCTTGAAGAAGGCACCAAGAAGTCCCCTTTTTGTCCAAACAAAGTTTGATCCATCATGAAGCTGGCGTCAGACAGGATGCTCCAGGTAGAAGCAGATGGGTCACTCTTCCAGTGTCTTGGACATAAGGGACTCTTATCCATTTCTCCAGTTAGTATTCTGTTGGGATAACTCTTGAAATCAGGCTAGGAAAAGTTTCATACCTTGTTTTGTACACCAGCAATTGATACAAAGCTTGCTCTGGTTACATGAATTCCAGATCCTGACCATTTTATCCATATTTTTTTCTTGAACAATAACATCAAGACTGAAACTTTCTGTTGCTACTAAGTAAAAGTGTAATTAATATAGGGCTAATGCTTTGACAGGGAAAAAATCTCCAAACCAGATGCTGGTATTAATTGGACACTGAACTGCTTGAAATCATTCATTAGCCTGTAGGTACAGTGTTCCCAATCGGCTGCACTTTCATTTCAGGCAGAAAGTGATAAGATAATCTCATTTTAATTAAGGTGATATTATAAATTAACCTATCAATAAATGGCATTAACTTTTTCAGCAGTGCAGTTACAAGTGGATAGATTCATAGCACTGTTCTTTTGCCAAAAGACAAATACTGTATCCAGTGCCAAGCTGTTAAATATTAATGAATAATTTATTTAACGAATTTTGTCTTTCTCTGTTCACAATGTGACTGACTGAGCACCAGCCCTCTCCAAGTGTTCTGTTCTTTGTAATTACTCTGAATTTTGGGCCTTACTGCTTCAACTTTGCTACCCAGCATGCTAACTCCTTTGCTCTATTTTGGACAAGATAAGTACATTATCTCTTAATTTCCCTGATTCAGCTGAGAACTTTTTTATATTAAAGGTTTTGGTGGGAAAGCATAGTGGTAATTAATTTTTAAATTCAGTTTCTGCAGAAGGTTAGCATGTGTGTTCTCTGTAAACCTAATTGTGCAAATGATCATGAAAGTGAATCCACAGTGGCTCAGACATCAAAGTGAATTAAAAATGTGGTGAACTGCAGAAATACTTTATACTGTGTCTGGTCAGATCCAGGCCATTATTCTCTTTTGAAAGATTATTAGGGCTTTTGGAAGAAGAGGGAACTATCTCCAAAAACATTACTTGAAGAAAATTGGCTTACTGTGGGCATCTAGTGTAAAGTAACATGTAATAAAATTTTTTCCAAGATTCGTAAGTGCTTGTAGGTCCAGCCGTTTTTTACTGAACTGTCGATGCTGAAGCAGCTCTCTTTAGAAGATGGTCTACATGTTTAGTATCTTTTGACACAATTTAAAACCAAACCAAACAGTATGGCATGTTCTGGTTTAATATACTGCAGTAAAAAGGGTCCCTGGAAGTGGGACTGTGTTGGGATGAGACTTATGCTGGAAGTGTTGCAGAGATCTGAAGGGGTAATCCCGAGGTGTACATGAAGTTGGTGAACATCACTGCTGCTCCTCTTCATGAGCAGCTGCTGCTGCTGCATTTTAGCCTCATGTGCTACTGCTGCTGGTTTGCCCCATGCCCTGTATAATCTGGTTTGCATGAAGGCACTTGGCATTTTAAGCCTTTTTTTAGCATAGTTTTCTTTTTGTCATCTTCTGACATCTGCATGTTATTTAAAATAGCACTACTATTCACTACTACCCCATCTGCTTCTTGAAGGCTACCAAATGTGCTTCTGTTGGAAAAGATGTTGTGTCTTTTTTCTCCAGCCCTCTTAGCAAACACCTTGGGGGCTGTTACTGAGGGCTGCGGAGATCTTTGTCCCTTTCTGAGTGTGAAAGAGGGAGGCACATGCAGGAGCTGATGTGCAGTCTTGAATAGAGGCTGGAGAAATAGGGCCTCAGTATTCATTGCTGGAGCTCTGCTGGGAGCACTTGTGGGATGGAGGTCAAAATATTTCAAGTGCAAATTCAGTTTGTTTAGTCCCTGAACACAGATCGTTTGCCTTACCTGGTCTGTCACAGACAATACCTTTTAACCAGTCTTTAAAATCAATTGCTGTGATTATGTTTATGGTATAATGGCTTTTACTGAAAGTCTCTGTCCTGTAGGAACCAGGACCTAGGTCCTAAGCATAAGTGCTTTGAGCAGTAGTCAATTATTTGATAGCTGGCTTTCTTCCTGCTATTTCCATGACGTTATTTGTGGTGTTACTCCAAGGCATATTGGGATGCTGAAGTGGAACTTTTTTAATTACTATTTTTGATTGATTTGGGAGGGCATAGTGGAGGGGGTGGGAGTTTGAGGATACACTAGTTAAACTTTAAAAAAAAAAAAAAACAGTAAGAGAAAGAACAAAAACAAAAACCAAAGTAACAAAAACCTCAAGCCTCAAGGCACTGAACACTGTGATCCAGTTACATTTTTTCTGCCTTTGCAAAACACAGTAATTACTTTTTAATTCTTATTTCCTGTCTGAATTAATTGCATTTTGTACTCAAATATGTTCTTCTGAATTATTCTCTTCTTAAGTGAATTCCTGCTTAATTGTATTTTTAACTACATGCCCTTCATAGTAATATAAATGTTTGTATTTATCTCCTGTTCCCTAGTTTTTGATATATTGCCCCCACAGTCCATACATTTCAGTAGTGCTTTGAGCTCCCACTTTGTTTTGCCTGAGTTCACTGTAGGTACCAAAGGCTGTTGATTTTCTGTGAGTTGGCAGTTTCACCTATTTTAAGGAAAACTAGGCAAATTCTGTGTTACTGTACAGTACTGTAGCAGTAGGGTCAGGAGAACTGATATTGCTCAGAGACTTCTAAAGGATCCATAGCCTCAAGAAAAATGTGGAGAAAATATAGATTAAATAAAAGAAATATTTTTTTTAACATCTCTAGCAGTGCTGTGACTCACCAGGAGGCAAGAAAAGAAGTTCATTTTCCTTCAGATGCTTGCAGAGACTATGTACACACTTTTCTTAGGTTGTTGAATGATAAGTAGAATATTAAAGGATGGCCACTGGGGGATTTCATCCTAAGTGGAGGAAGCTCCTCTCAGCTCAAACAGCCAGAGAGCAAGCTGTCTTCTCAGGGAGGTACAGGGGAAACACTAGTTGCCCACTGTTGGATTAGTATGAACCATGGCGTATTTCAGAATATACCTCATCTGAGAAAGCATTCTTCTTTTCCTCTCTGGAGAGAAGATATTTTTGCTAATTTAAATTAATAGCGTTTTAGCATCAAAAAAGAAAAGGAGTTAATGCTTACTTGTGGCACTTAGCAGCAGGGATGGTTTTACATGCTGTGGGGAAAGTAACTCTGTGCTGGTCTGCCATCAGTGCCTTTTTCATTGGCCTGTTGCTAATGACAGGCCAACTGTAGGAGTCTCCATTTCTTCTGATCTTAGTTTTCAGATGCTTGGTTTCTCTACAAATCTTAATCTTTAAACCCCAAATCTTTTTAGCAGGAGAGCTGGAGTGTACTTTGTATTGTCTAAGCTTGAATGAAGGTCTGTGGCTTTGGTCGACGGATGTTTTCTGGCCGTTCACGATTGCTTTAGCTGCCAGCCTGGAGCTATTAAATTAATGGAAATTCTATAACAGGGTGACAGTGCCAACAGACAAGTGCCTATTCTGAGCTTGCTCATTATGCCAGACAACAAAAATGTTGTGAGGCCACGTAACACTTGCATTGTGATTAGATGCATCACTTACACATGTTCTGCAAAATAAACACATTTAGATGGCTGACCATGATAAGCATTTGAAGAAGTAATAGTCTTTAGGCATCAGCAAAGACATAATTAAGCTGAATATTGAAAAGAGCTTCACAGCTGTGAGTACAGTTAATCAATGAAATGGGCTCTCAAACAAGCCAGTAATGTTCACATCAGTCCTACATTTTTGGGTCCAAGAATAATGTCATTAATACCCTACTAAAAGTGATGTAGACTGGCCTTCTGTACCTCAAAGTGAACAGTAACAATCCACTGACCTCCTCTTGGGGAGCTGCTGCACTGTAACCCTGCTGGGGATGGGGCTGGAGTGGGTTGATTCACAAGAGGAGACACTTGAATGTCAATTATAGGAAGAAGGATTGCTAATAGGAAGTTGGTGTGTTCAGCACTGAGATAGAGCACAGTGCCATGGCAGTCACGGTACAAATCCTTAGGCTCTTCCTTAATAAGAGGAAATTTAATTTTCCACAAGAAGAAATTTTATGCTATTGTGTTTCACCTATTAATGTCTTGGTGATCAGAACATTCACCGTGAGCCTAGAATTAAAAAATCACAGAATATGCTGAGTTGGAAGGGACCCATCAGGATCATCAAGTCCAACTCCTAGCCCTGCACAGGACACCTCAAGAATCACACCACGTGCCTGAGAGCATTGTCCAAAGTATTAAGTACTCCTTAATTAAGGAAAAGGGGAGTTGCACTCGATCATTATGGATGCTTTTCAAATTGAGATAGTCTACAAATCTGATTCTTACAGACAGTAGGGAATGAGAAAAAAGTCAAGTTGGCAAAGAGTGAAGTATAAGGAAACCACGAAATAAGATGGAAAAGAAGAAATCATGTAGCAAAAGGAGAGGCTGGAAAGCCTAGTGGAAGTGGTGGAGAAAATTGTTAAATAATGAAGGAAATCAAAAGTCTAGAGAAATTATGCAAATAGTAAAAATCAGAGAAACAGATTGAAAGAGGAGGAAGAAGGCAATGATTTAACAGTCGCACACTTTATTAAAAAATACTGATAAAATAGCAGTGATAAGGGTGTCTGTCTATAACAGCTGTGCAAACATGTAAACCCCTCTACTGATTAGATTTCTAGTATGTATATTGGCAGACGGATTTACTTGGAGTGCTTTATGTAAGCCATAGGCTCAGTTGTGTCTTACTGGCCCTTCCTTTTCAAAGATGGGCAGGTGACAGTGTTCTGGCAAGGTAAGGATGATGGACTCAGAAATCCTCTCTCCTATTCTACATTACTAATAATGTGCGGGTAAACTGGTGGTCTAGGGTGGTAATGAACATCTCACATTAGATGGATGTTAAAAAAATAGCTGTGCATAAATCCCTTTCGGTGTCTTCACACCCTCAACACTCCTCCTAAGTGGGACTTCCCTAAAACTTTTGTTTATGAAATTTTGCCTGTTATTTTGTTTTCTCAGACTTCAAAACCTGAAATTTTTATGCTTTTTTTTTTTCTGAAGAGATAGGAGACCAGAAAAACTTGAGTTAGAAATAAAAAAGGTTACATTTTGCCATGTAAGTCATGCATGCAATTAAAAACAAATCCAAATCAAACGAAACCAACCAACCAACCAAAAAACCCCCAAAGAAACAAAAAGGAAAAAAAAAGAAAATCCACCCAGAACACAACCTTCTCCCACCCAACAACTGGCCAGAGGAAGAAGAGTCAAGTTTCAGGATACTCAATGTCAAAGTGGAAAATCCTGGTGTATGTGAGTTATTGTAGTTCCACTGCTGGCAGCTATATGAATCAGGACTATAGGAAACAAGGCTGTCATCTCTCTTGCTTTTCCGTTGATTTATAACTGCTTAACACCCAGCTTCTCATCTCTGTTGGACTCTTACCTTGGGTAAAGTGAAGTAATAGAGTTATTGTTTTGTGGAATGACAAGGCTTCCAAAGACTTGTGTGATTTGGATAGATGGACAGTGGTAGACTGACTTTCTGAACAGTTCTATTTATTGATAGGAAAAAATGTGTGGAAGTTAAAATCTGTGGCGTTTCAGGGTGAGATGTCTCAGTTTTGTTGAAATCCAGTGGTATTTTAGTGACTGAGCTAGCTTTTTAAATTTCTGGTCCTTAAACTCACAAATGGAACTGTAAATGTCCCCTTGCAATTTTTCATTTTGCATTGGTTTGTGCTGTCACCCAGTCTCTTCTTCATGTTTTCAAGCAATCACCACAGCCTAAATCAGAGCTAAAAAAGCCGCATACCCCCAGATAGAGAACTTCTATTGGCTGTATTAGAATTAACCAGATTAATTTAGACTAACAAAGCTGTGAATTTAGTTTTCTCTGCTACTCTATACTTTGTATAAAGTGTTTTCCAAGATAACCTCTTTGAAGAACTGTTTACATGTGGCCGAATACTCAGTTAAGCAGTGATTTGGTGATCTTCTAATTACAAATCTCTGTGTAAAATTGATATTTTGGGGTGTTACTCTGCAGCATGAAAACTGTTTGAATTTTCCTCCCCTGCCCTGCTAGCTATATATGTTGTCAAGGTTTCTTATCAATCATCAGTACATTTATTCTTTGAGGTTGTTTTCTTGTTAACTGGATGGCGACTCTTGGCAGTCAGCATGATCTTTTGAGTTTCTGCAGACAAAAATGCGGAAACTGCTGTGTTGGGTGGAATAATTGGTTGGTACAAATAAGAACATAAAGTTTATTCACTTACTTGTTGGTGCATAGGTTGGTATGTGACCTGAATTGAAACTGGGATGTGGCTGGGGCCTTCTGCAAAGAACCAGCACAGCTGGTCTAACAGAGGTTGAGAGTCCTGATGTGGTGTAGTCCCTGTTTTACTTACAATTGAGAGCTAATAGAAGAAAATAGGACTTTAGGATTTAACTCAGTTGGTTGAAATGGGGTAAATGGAGCTTGGCATAAGAGAACAGCTCTTGGATTGTGCACATGGGTGGTGCTTCCAGTTCCCTGTCTCTGAACATTGCCTCCCTATTGCACATCTGTGTTGGTTGTGACTAAATGTAAAGCAGTTGAAATGATGAGTTTCCTCAGCAGGAAAAATAGAAAAGTCTTGATCTGAATACAAAACACCTATTACTTCTCCTGGAATTATTCAGTGAGGGACATACTAGAAAGAGGGTCAATTCTTAGCTGAGAATAAAAATGTACAAATCAAATATTGAACTACCAGGGAGTTGACATTCTTTCAGCTCTTAGATTTTTTCCCCTCTTACACATGTTATATCTATAATGTTAATTAAGTTGTATTGCAGTCAGTAGGTTTCAACATGTCTAATTGCCATCAGGTGGAATGTAAGTTCTTCAGTCTGCCTGCCTTCTATTTCAGATAGGAAAGAAGGGGATATTTTTCTTCTCTGAGTTGGTTTTGATTTTTTGTTTGTTTTTTTTTCCTTGTTTTTTATTTTTTTATGTGTTTGGTTTTTTGGTTTTTGGGGTTTTTTTTGTGGAAGGTGGGTTGGTTTGGTTTTCTTTCTCTTGTTGATCTGGAAGGACAGAATGTTTGATAAATGGATGCCTTAAGCTTTCACCCAACCTCCACAACAAAAACCCTACAACTTCCCCCATATTTGAAGAGGTAATAATTATCTTGCAACGCTCTGTTCTGAATAGGAAAAAAAAAGTGGAATTGGCTGATACTGGAAATCACTAATTAGTGATTAAATCTTGANGTTTTTGGGGTTTTTTTTGTGGAAGGTGGGTTGGTTTGGTTTTCTTTCTCTTGTTGATCTGGAAGGACAGAATGTTTGATAAATGGATGCCTTAAGCTTTCACCCAACCTCCACAACAAAAACCCTACAACTTCCCCCATATTTGAAGAGGTAATAATTATCTTGCAACACTCTGTTCTGAATAGGAAAAAAAAGTGGAACTGGAAATCATTAATTAGTGATTAAATCTTGAATGAGCAAAAATTGGAATCTCTGTGCTACCTAGAAAGCCTTCAATGCTCTGTTTCCCCACCAAGTGAGCATTTCCTTGAGTATGAAGGTACAGTGCACATGGAATCAGCAACTCTGCCTATACAGAAGGAAAATATTTTCATTCTTCACTGTGAGTCTGCAACTGCAATCAGTAATACAGGGATGGAAAAAAGATACCAGTGAAAGGGCTGGACTGGTTCAGCGCATGTGACTATCTTAGGTATAACTAATTAACCTAATATCAGCCTTTGCCAACATCAGCATGTATTGCTTAAAAACTCAGGATGAAGCCAGAAGGTAGAAAAATTAAATCTTGGTTCATGCAAGAATAGCTGATAGCTTATTACTCTGTCTCTCAATTTGGAAATGTAATATTTATGTCTGTAACTTACAATTAGTATAATTCTCTGGAGAACATTAATTTGCCATAGCTTAAGTTTTCAAAATTATGTTCTCAAATTTATAATTTTTTTGTAATGCAGTTCCCATGTCTTTTTCTCCCTCTGCACTTTGCATTGAGCATTAACCAGAAAGATACAAAGTTCCTTGTCTTTATTCCAAAAAAGGTAGATTGCTGTTTTTCCATGATGTCATCTTTTTTCCACTAACAGGATAAGTAGATAAATGGCATGGCTTCAAAAATAGTAGATAGGATAGGAAGACTCTAAAAAATTTCCATAATATTTTCTTTTTGTCATCCTGCTCCACTGCTGAATGCTTTCTAAAACAAATTTGGTTGAAGCTGTGTGTCTTTCTACTCTTTTGAAATTACCAACAGTCTTGCTTGATAAACTTTAAGGGTCATCAAGAATTTAAACAGAATAATTTTATCACATTGGGGGTACTGTCATTTGGGCATATGAGCCCATAAAGCTCCTGATGACTTTCGTGATAACTCACCACAACATGCCCTGTTGTATTGCAACTATTAAGAAAATCTAATTTCCAGCAGTGCAAGACCTTTCTGAAACTTCTGCCCTTCTTTGTGGGGCTGAGCATTGGGGGCGGTCAGTCCAGGGCAGTGGGTGGGGATATGTGGTGTAAATCCCCTTTCCCCCAGCCCCTAACCAAACAGTCAGACACTCCAGAAAATTCCGGGGATCAATCCTGCAGCATAAGTGGTATAAAAGAGACTGTATTTTAGTAAAGGCATAGTGACAGAATGAGAAATACAGTGTTAATAGGAGTGCATAATAACTATATAGTGAAAAGAATAAAGAAAAACAGAGAAATGGGAAAAGCAAGGAAGATACAGGACCCATCAAGATGAGTTATATTTTTAAGATGTCATTTTATTGAGCTTTTATTATTTTATCAAAGACAATAGTGAAAGGTATGGCCATAGATAGCACTTTTCTTAAACTTAATCTTTCAAAGAAATTTTCACTTAGAATGTCAGCTTCTCTGTCCCATTGCTTGTAACATGCATTTTTATTATGACTAGGAAACTGAATTTTTAGAATAATAACTTTTTACTTCCTTGCTGTCTTGGGATGAATGATCTTTGCATCAGAGACTTCTTTCCTACTGGTGTAGAAGGAGATTACCTCTTGGAGAATGCTCCTGAAATATAAATAATGAATCACCAGGAACTGTAGAACGATGTAGGTGGAGGACTAGAAAAACTGAATGTTTGCCAGGCTCTTCTATTATTTATCAAAGCTGGTTAAATCTAGTTGTCACAGCCCA
Source organism: Promerops cafer (assembly GCA_013398275.1). NCBI lineage: Eukaryota > Metazoa > Chordata > Aves > Passeriformes > Nectariniidae > Promerops > Promerops cafer. Next base: position 59,246 of record VZSE01001288.1, on the reverse strand, counting down.
AGATATTCACAGATCTTGGTAAAAGCCAAGACTTCTCTTAAGTCTTATTTCTTTAACCAAAAATTGCAGTTACGCTAGTAATGTTCTTAAAAGAGTTGCAGGGTCTAGGGAGTTTGTTGTGGTCTTGTAGCTTTTTGTTTGTTTTTTTTTTCCTTGTTTGTCTGGGGTCTTCTTTAATACAGATTTTAACTCAATATTTTGTTGACAAGTTGAGACATTATACATTTTTGTCATATGGATCTCTGATACAACAGAAGAAAACTATTTTTAATTAAAAACTTGTCTGTACTTTAATTGAACTGCCAGGTTTTTCTCTGAGGACCACAGAGCTAGTTTATAAAATAGACTTAACTTTAGGCACATTTGAAAATTCTAGCCCTTAATGTTTTTGGAAGCCAAAAGAGTTTAAATCTGGTTCCTAGTAGCCAGAAAGTTATCTGTATGGATTATTAGCAGAATATATTTTTTATGTCGCTGCTTCCTATTATCACTTGGATGGGTGTGATAATGTTTTGAGTAGCTCATAGGGTCGTAAGGAACGTGTGATAGAGGCGGGGTGTGTGTGTGTGTATACCAAAAGTAAATACAAGTGTACAGATAGTGTCTGGCCATAAAAGAAGTAGAATGCTTGCAGGCATGCTGACACATGCCAGGGTAGAAGAAAGAGAGCCCTGTAATAAAATCTCATTGAGGATGCAGAGAGAATGTTTCAGCATTAGGCATTCTCCTCATGTTTCACATAAATGCATCCTCCTCTCATGAGGGGATGAACAGTGCGTTTGCACCAGCTCATTCAAATTGAATGTTGGTAAAAGAAGAGTCTTGAGCAAACACTGAAGAGTCTGGCATTTTTTAAAGACAGGGGAAAGGTTAAGCTGACTGCTGATTAAACTGCTGTTTATTGGATATTTATTTGCTGACCGTGTTTATTGAAGGTGGTGTCGAAAAGATCATTGGCAAGATTTCGGATGGCTGCGTAGCACAGGTCAGAATTCTATTAAATTAATGCAGTTTTTACAGTGAAGTTTAGATCTTCATAGGTGAATTAGTAAGATTTTTTATATCTGAGGATGGTTAGATTGTGTTTTTCTGGAAGATAAAAGAGGGTAGGATGTGCCTTCTCTGTATCATTTCCCTTTCTCTCTCTGACAGCACTGTAGCTTTAACTTCGCTTAGGGCTGTAGTAAATGAGAAACTTACCTAGATCCAGCATTTACAAACCAGAACATTTATTAAGAATAATTAGATTTCAATATGAATGTTTTGTTTTTATTATTTTTGTTTGCTCTTTCAAAAATAACAGAGCTCACTGATTGCTAATTTTTTCCTTAAGTCACTGAGGATCTGCATGGGGCAGAGTCACAGTCACTCTTTTGGGTGAAGCACAGGGTCATCTTGCAGTACCTTAGGCATATTTAAAAGCATCAGTTGTTAATTTTAGAGACAAAAGGTAAGGCTGTATGTGCACACAAGATCTGGTCTTGCATTGTTCTCACAGTGAAGAGATTTAGAAGAGCCAAGAAATTTTTGAGGTGTTCTAATTTTACACTGGTTTAACTGTCCTACCTTGCAATGAACACACACATACAATCACCACCTCTCTATGTAGCTATATGTCAGATATAAATTCCTTCACTGTTTCAGCAGGGCTCCTCTTTAGTGGTGTCTGAAACATTAGGGGAAGACTTGTGTTATAAATGCATTGGAGGTGTTATTTGCTTCTCTTCCTCTGCATGCACATGCTCTCTGTTTTTAATTTTTTTTTTTTATTTTGAAGGCACTTTTCCAGGACTTCTATGGTGATTTATTATTTTTTTATTATTTAATTTATTTAATTTCCCCCTGTCTTTCTCAGAGGTAGGATAAAAAGTCTCGTAAATTAACTGCTGCAATGAAAGGTTGTGTTCCTGCTTGTGAGGTCTTGCTTATATAGTGAAAGTAGTCTGCAATATTTCCTCAGGAGAGCTGCTCTGGGAAAATACTCAAAATAGCAGTGTTTTACTTTAAAAATGTGTGTGTGTACGCATGTCATTTATGAATATAAACATATGCTATATGTGTCTAGAGCTGGTATTGAATTATGTATGCAAAACAAACGTGTATAGTGTTTGTATTAGTGGCGCTGCCTTCAGATTGCTTAGACATTCTTCCATGGACATTGTAGATTGGAGGTTCCTAAGGGAATAACATGAACTCACATGCAGCTGATCTTGGGGTTGGACTGGCTCTGGATGATTTAGTGTAGAGAAGCTGTAAGCAGCGACATGTTTTGTATGTGCTTCCTTGGACAATTTGATTGCATTAGTGGTCTGGTGGCCCTGCTGTCATTACTGGGAGTAAACAAGGTCAATAAGCTTTTGCAGCCTCTAAAGCATTTCAGTACTGGAATGTGGGGTTTTTTTTGTTTTGTTTATTTGTTGTTTTTTTGTTTGGTTGGTTTGGTTTTGTTGTTGTTTTTTGTACTAGGGAAAACAATCTTGCATTGGACTCTGTGTGTTTACGGCAGTGACACTTGAAATCAGAGTAAATCTGGAATCCTAAGACTGTAAGGTGTGCTCCAGAGCAAGGTAAATGCTTCCTGTGAGTTTCCCATGTATCTGTTAATAGGTTTCCAGATGACATGGTTTGATTTTATGTTTGAATGAAAGTATTATGTGAGCAGAACATAGCTTACTCAGTTCCACAAAGATCTGTTTACGCACTGACCCCACCATCTCTTTTAGAGCAGCTAAGTTTGGAAACCCCGGATGTGATCGGTTTTGAGGGAAAGAGGCATGACATGAAGCCTAGACAATTATTGTGGTCCATGGCATTGCTTTGCTGCCCCCATGGCTGTCAGATGCTCTGCATTTGACTGTATTTGTTGCTTGGTACAGTGTGAAATGACAGGCAGCTCTGTCATGTGCTGGTGTTTGAGAGGGAAAAAAAGTGATGCACATTGAGACTTGCACCACTTTCAATACTGGTTAAAAGGCTGAATGACCCTAATCCTTCCCGGGTGTGACAGCTGTATTCGGTTTGGGTGGCCAGGTCTTGGTAGCAGGGGTGGCTTCTGTGAGAAGCAGCCAGAAGCTTCCCTGTGTCTGGCAGAGCCAGTTCCTGGTGGCTCCAAGATGGACAAACTGCTGGCCAAGGCTGAGCCAGTCAGGAATGATAGTAATGCCTCTGTGATGACATACTTAAAAAAGGAAAAAAAAAGTTATTGCATGGATGTAATTGCAGCCAGAGAACAGCAGACTGAGAATATGTGAGAGGAACAACTATGGCCAGTGAAGGAGGGGCAGGAGCTGCTCCAGGCACTAAAGTTGAAATTCCCCTGCAGCCCATGCTGAAGACCATGGTCAAGCAACTGTGCCCTGGCAGCCCATGGAGGACCATGGGGATGCAGAGATCTACCTGCAGCCCATGGAGGAGATCCACACTGGAGCAGGTGGATGCCTGAGAGGGACCCTGTAGGAGACCCATGGAGAGATGAGCCCATAATGGAGCAGGTTTCCTGGTAGAACTTTTGAGTCCATGGGGGATCCATGCTGGAGCAGGTTGTATCTGAAGGACTGCATGGTATGGAACACCATGTTGGAGCAGTTCACAGAGAACTGTCTCCTGTGGGAGGAACCTCACGCTGGAGAAAGGGGAAGAACTCTTTTCCCTGAGTAGCATCAGGAACAACTTGTGATGAACTGACCATAACCCCCATTCTATTTCTCCCTGCACCATGGCGGGGGGAGCAAAGGTAGAGCTGGGAAGGAGGTAAGGGTGGGGGAAAGGTGTTTTTTCAATATTTATTTTACTTCTCATTATCCTGCTCTGATTTTGTTGGTAAGAAATTCAGTTATTTCCAATTGGAGCCTGCTTTGCTTGTGATGGTATTTAGCGAGTGATGTCTCTCTGTCCTTATCTCAACCCATGAGCCCTTTGTTATGTTTTCTGTCCCCTGTCCAGCTGTGGATGGGAGTGATAGAGCAGCTTTGGTGGGTGTCTGGCACACAGCCAGGGTAAACCCATTACAACAGCCTCTTCCTTGTTCCAGCTGAGACGGCCAGAATACACAGAATAACACCATACAACTTCAGAAGGCTTCAAGAGTCTGCCCCTTCTTGTTCTTCAGCACCATTTTTTAATACCCTTTACCTTACATGCTTTACACCTGTGTGCCCTCTGTACCTTTCTGTGATTGGTTAGTATGCCTTGGCGCTCCATGTCTCATTGCCTTCAATATTGCTCCCCTGTTCTGCACAGTTGTAGCTCATAAGGGATGAGGCTCGGCCACAGCTCCACTCCCAATTACTACAAACTGTATCCCTACACTTCCTATCCCATACACATGGCAGGTTTTGATTGCACTGAACTTTACGCTCTAATGTCAGTGTTCGGGAGTTGTGTGTCGGAATTTTTTAAAAATAATTTTATTTTTAAATCAACTAATTTTGAACTCTTTTTTTTTTGAAACTAGGAGTCAAATCCCAATGTTATCTTAAATGTTAATTAACTTTCAGTACCAGAACATAGTTTCTTGCTCTTCTGAAATCTGATGATTAATGCTTTTGTTTACTTCAAAGTGATACATTGTCATGTCACCACTGACACCCTGCTCCTTTTCTAAAGTTGTTGTTCTTGGCTTTGCATGAGTAAATGTTTTATTTTTTTTTTTTTGCTTGCAGAACTGCCTTAGCTTCTTGTCCAGAATGTAGATAGTGAATGGAATTTGAAATTTTAATTAACCTTAGAGCAATATTTTGCAATTAAGTCTTAACATCATGTTTATAGAATCATATAATGATTTGGGTTGGAAGAGGTCTTAATGATCATCTATTTCCCCCCTGCCATGGGCAGAGAAAACTTCCACTAGAGCAGGTTACTCAGAGCTCCATACAGCCTGGCCTTGAACACCTCCAGGAATGGTGGTGCATAACTGCTCTGGGCAGTAAGTTAGAGTTAATCCTTTTTTCTGACTGCCTATAGGAAAGATGAAGGCAATGACAGCCCATTTTCCTGTGTGTAAACAGGATGCTTTCAATACCATTACATAGCTGATTCTGCTGATAAGCTTAGAGGGTTCTAGTTCTACAAAACTAACCAGTTATTTAGCAGCTCTGCATGTCCATCTTTCACTTCTAAACATTTTAAACCTTTGTTTCTAGGAGAGCTGTCAGGCAGTTCTCAATCAATATTTACAGTATTCATATTTGTCAGAGAACATAAAGAATCTCTCTGGGTGTGTTATAATCTACATCACACCTGTGAGTGAGTGCAGCCTTTCACTCGATGGTAGAGAAATGCCAAAGGGGCTGTGTGGTTATCCCTGTGCTGTTTCAGGATGGCAGTAGAAGAAATAGCCATTTATTGGAGGATATGTCCGAGCTGTCCCAGGGAAGATGTAAACTGGTACATTAGGAGAGATGGAAAGAAAATCAGAGTTAACATTTTCTGGGAAAGTGTAACTTCCCTGCTGATGCCCACGAAACTGTCCATTTTGTGGTATTGTGCCTTCTCCAGAAGTGACGGTGCTGCCGTTTGTTATGTTTACATTGTGAATACAAGTATCACGTCAGCTTCTGATGGACCTCCACTGAATGACGCAAAGGCAGACTTTGAGGTAAAAAGTACTCTTCTGCTAAATTTAGTTGGTTGCTTACTCATTTTGCAGATGGGGAAAAAATCTTTCACTGGGGTGTTGAGGATACCTAGCCACTTAGAGGTTTTCAGAAGCTCTAGTGCAGGAAAAATACAAATACCTCTGGAAAAGAAAAGGAAATGATAACTTACAGAATATTCCTAATGTACTCTTTTTTCCGAGTTAAAATTTAGTTCAAGAAGGTAGCTATTACAAATTGAAATTATTAATAGATTTTGTATTTGAAGCTACTTTTTAAGTTCAAGCCGTAGTAATTCAGCAAGATTTTGGCCATTTTCACACCCATCAGAGAGCTACAGAGTGAAAAGACTCAAAATTGTGCTCATGCTCTGGGAAGGACCAAGCTCAGCCCTTTCTGGTGACTGGTCAGCTTGAAAGTGGACATGAGCTACCTTTTTGCACAGCTGTTCTCATAGATACAGTCACTCTCCAGGATTTTTTAGGGAAAGAGAGGTAGCTTAATGTCTGAAGACAGCTACTTCTGTGAAAGAACATTGGTGTTTGATGAAAAATTCTTCCTTTCAGATCCTGAAGAATGATTTTGAATTATAAACCCTTTGGATTTAGAGTGTTTCTATTAATCTGTGAAGAAAGTATAAGGTCCTTCAATGGATGCAGTTGTACTAAACTACTGGATTTTGTATTTGGTTGAGTATATGCAATAAACATCAGTCAGATTTCATTGAAGGGGATGCTGCAGCTGGTGGGGAAAATGCTGTGAGTGAAATGAAAGGGTAATTATGACTCAGTATTTTTGCACAGAGTTTCTAAGAAACTGAATAGTCGTTTGCCAATGAAAACAGTTCATTGAAGTTAATGCTTTATGGCTATGAAAAGGGATGATGAGGCTATAGGCGTTGCAGAAAGTAGCAACAGGACAATAAAGTCCTTGCTGCAGATCAGGCGGTCTTGTCAAATTTTTCTTAGTCTTTGAAAATCCTTTTGCAGTCATGTTTTTTTTGTGAGGTTTTTTACTAGCCTTTTGCCCACCCAAAATTTAAGCTGCAGAAAATGTAAATGTCACTTCCGTATTAAGGATTAGCTTTGGGCTTGGAGGAAAATGTATAAAGTTAATTGGAAGGTCATAAATAAATCAGTGCATTTCTCAAGTGTGTTTATGCATATACTTTTAAATATGTCTTTGTAGAAAAATAAATCTTTGGTTTCTAAAGAAGATCTGGATAAAATTCTGCCTGTTGACCATCTTAGCTGCAGTCTGTAGGATTCTCTAGTACTCAGCTGAGAAAGCTGTTTCTGAATTTCCAGAGTTGGCTGTATTTTTTCAGAAACAAAAAAGAGGTGCCATATACCCCAAATAGAAAGAAAAAATTTTAGCACCTGATATCACATACTTAATAAAAAGAAAAAGATTTTTTAAAAAATTGTTTATTGTAAGAGAAACAGTATTTCATGAAAAATTTGTGTGTGTTTATAGTGCCAGACAAACTTGATTTCTCAGTTTTAGTAGAACTATATAATAAAACATGCCTGTAGTCACCACCCCTGGAGGTATTTCAAAGACCTGTAGATGTGATGCTTAGGAATGTTTTTTAGTGATGGACTTGGCAGTACTGGATTTATTATTCTGTGATTCTATAATATGATCATGCGGGTTAATATAATAATATAATCTTTGGTGCATGATAATTACTATACATCTTCCATTTTAGAAAGAAATTTCTAAGAGTTTTTAGCATATTTTTGCTATTAATTAAAAATAAGAACCTCTTCAAGTTCCTATTACAGTTAAAGTGCTTCAGGAATGCTGAAGAAGTGATCTTGGGGCTGTGAACGGCACGAGAGCACTGTAATCTCTGTCTCTAAGGCTGGTGGACAGCAGTGGTGTGTAGCCCTTCTGCTTCAAAAGCCAATGGTCAGCAGCTGGCCAGAAGCAGAGAACCCCCTTCTGCCTGGGGCAATGGGGACATCCATACAGGTCGTGGGAGGTGGGAGCTGCTGGCACTTCCACCGAGGTGGGGTGCAGAGAGGGTCCAGCCATGGTGGAGCGTCGGTAAAATAATCTTGTATCACTTCCTTCAGTCTCTTGTGTCTGCAGTGATTTGAGCTGTAATACCTGCAGATCTGTGTGGTCACTAGAGCACCTCACTGGACTTCAGTGACTTGGTGCCATTTAGAGATGGTGTTTCCAACTTCATAAAGGTGTAGGCAATGCAGAGGTGATGTGGGGGAGCACTCAGTTGATGTGGAAGTGCTTTGTCAAAAAAAACTGCTCTAAGTTGTTGTGGGTTGACAATCTTTTGGGTTTTGCAAAGTGTTTTGTATATGATACACTCTAGATTAGCTATATTTTAATGTATAAATGTATAATATGAGGCTAAGGAGTGAAAATTTTATGTATCTTAGTTATCAGACTTCTCATGTTTTTTCAGAGCTTTTTTGTATGCTGTTTCCTGGTGGAGTCTGTTTCAGTGGTTTCATAGCTTCATAGTAGTATGTGGAAATTGTTATCTTGCTTCTAATTTAATAATTAGGAGGAAAAATGTATATATATAATTATAGTCTAAGGATGACATAGTGGTGGGCTTGTTTGTTTGTTTTGGTTTTTTTTTTTCCTCCATCTTGGTAACTGGGAAATTAATGCTGAGAGGATGCTGTGCTCAGAAAACAAATGCTGTACATAATTCTATTTTGAATTAAAGTGGCACCATACTAGTGTGTATATCATTACTGATATTCTCCTGGGCCCTGTAGAGTACATATATCAATTTTTTGGACTGAAACCCCTTTACTGGTTACAAGAAAGCAGTAATAGGCAATATATGAAAATGATGAAGTGGAAACTGACATTTCTTAGTCTTGTAGCCATTACTGTTCTAAGTAGGTAGCTGTTATACCAAAGAAATCACTGTTGAATTTGTGAAATCTTCAAGGTGTTTTCTTTTTTACGGAAAATCTGTTCAAACCACTTATTTGAGATTTGCAGAGGAAGTCTGCAAAACTATTAGTAGTTTGTACAAGGTTATGGATTTCCAGCTGATTTCTGAATTACCCTTGTCGTAAGCTTTTCTTTCATCTGGGCAGCTGCTATATACAAGGTGAGTCTGGTGCTTATTGCCTCCTTCGAGGGATGGACTAAAGCCATGGTGTTGACTTTGATGTAGAAACAACAGCCAGCTCTTCTGCTCCTGTTTTCCACAGACTTCATGTGAAATTGTGTATGAGGAGGAGAATGGATTCAAGGAAAAGGAGTTAGGGAACTTCCTAATCTATTAAAGCAGAGAGATGCAGAGACAGAAAATGAGAAAGAAAAGAATGAACCCAAAGAATGGTTTATCTTCAAAGGCTGGTGGCATTACCAGAGGAAGTCAATATGCATTTGTGACTGGAACTTGTGTATTGTTTGTAAACTGTGTTTTGTCTGACTTCTGGAGCATTTCCACTTCAGATGGAGAAAAAAGGTTCTAACTTTCACATGGGTTCTCGGGAGCAAAACACAGGTTCTTCAGAGATGAATAAGTACCTCAGAATTACTTTTACATATTTATGTGCATATACCCAAACACAGATGCGTGTTGTTGTTGGGTCTGGGAATTATTTTTGTCACTCAAATTTTAATCTGTGAACAAAAGTCTTCTCTAGAGCCGAGTAGTTGTGGGTTTTTTTTGTTGTTGTTGTTTTTTGTTGTTGTTGTTGGGGGTTTGTAATTTTTTTATTTTTTTTAATTTTGTATTGATGAGCTATAGATCATAACTGTCTGGCAGAGCTAAAGTGCAGTTGTTTACTGTGCTTGTATTTCATTTCTGATCTGAGCGAAAGTGCTGAACCATAACAAATCTACAATGCAGAACATTTCTTTATGAAGATTGAGCACAGTAATTTTACACACTGGAATAGAGTTCATTTAACCAAGTGCTGGGGAAAAAAAAAAGAAATTCATCAGCTCTATTCCTATCCCACTGCTGGATGGTTTCCAGACTTCACAGAATGGGGTTCCAGCTCTTGAATTCAGGAGCATGAACTTTTCCTAGAATAAAGGCTGAGTGTATTAAAGCTTCAACAGGCTTCTGCTGTGCTCTGCAGTGACCACCAACAATTACAGCTCTTCTGTGAACCTGCTGCACTGCGTAGAGTTTTAAAAGCTGTATTGACAAACATGTAGTTGAGATAATTAGCCTCTGGAGGCTTCACTGAGAGACGTGAGAAAGCAGCTGTCCAGTATTGTAAGGAAGTAGGGTCCTTTGCAGCAGCAGTGATGTAGGGCTGAAGGTCAATTCCTCTGAGATGACATGAGATATATAATTGCATTTTTTTGTCTTTTATAAACTACTTGCTGATGGAAATTTTTGCTGGTGAATTTTTGATAGACTCTGCAGAATGTGATGGAGGATGGACTTTCCCAGTAGTGGGAACAGCAATATTTGCTGATGCATCTCTTTGGTTAGCTCTGGGCCATTAATAATGGTTAGTGGTACTTGAAAACACAAGCAAAAACATATTTTCAGATGGGGGGAGTTTGATGGGAGTGAGAGAAAGAAAAAAGCATTTTTCTGTGTGCTGTTGTATCTTCTGAAGAAGGGCAGGATCCATTTGTGATGTCAGAATAAGGCCATGGTGTGTAACATGGCAAAACATTTCTTCCAGCTTTTTAAACTAGATTGTTTTTCAGTGTACAGACTCTGACATGGCTTGTTCTTGTCCATCCATGCACATGAATGTCTGTTTAGAAAAGAATGAAAAATGCCTGTCAGCACTCGGAGTGTCCCAGGGGTCCCATTTCAGCAGTGCCACCAAAAAAACTTGATAAAATATGGAAGTGAAGCTTGCTCATCCATAGCTTTGCCTGTGGGTAGGATAACACCTTTCCATTATGATTTTATTCATTATATTTAATTGAAAATTTAGAACTGTAGTGATATTTATGCTGCTTATAACTTCTTTCTGTAAGCATTTTGCATCTATTCTTAGGTAGTTTTTACTGAAACATGAAAACATAAAGGGAGAACTTGCAGAAAACATAGATGGCTGAACCAGAGTTTGAGTTGTCAGCTTGCTTGAAACACTCAAAAAAATGTATAGGAAGACACTAAAGCTGGTTTTACAACTTTCCAGCTTGGTTTCACAATTTATGCTAGTTTTGTTTTTAACCTTTGACAGAATTATTACTGTTCATTATGATTATTTTTTAAGAATAAATATTCTAAAATGTTATTGGATTCAAGAAGAGAAAAAAGAAAACATTCCACAGCAATTTCCAGGAGAATTTAATAACAATTTTAATAGTGTATCCTAGAACTTATTCTTAACTGAGACTGCATGAAAGTGCATTGGAAGACAAATAATTCTTAGCTCTGAACAAGTTTCAATTTGGACTCATAGCCTGTTACATTTTCAAAGTGCAGACCATGGGATATGTGACAAGAATTTGAGTGCAGAAGTACAGGAGAGCACCCTATCTGTGGTTTGGAAGGAGCAGTTGTCTTCTATAATGTGCAGTTTTTTAAATTGGTGATTGAAATCTGAGCACTGAATTCTTTTACTGAGCTTTCTGGTTTCCAGAAATTGTTGTGGTTTTCTCTTCTGATGTTTTTGTGCTTGCAAACAAAAAGAGCTGCCTGCCTGCCTGTGAGAAGTAGATGAGAAACAATTTTTTTTTTTTTTTTGATGTTGAATGAAATTCTGTCAAAAGCCAACTAAGAATCGGGAAAACAGAAGAACTTTTCTCTCATCATTTTTGATTTGTTTTAGGACCTGTTTGTTACAGGGTGACTACTAGTAAGCCAGTCATGTTTCCCACAAATTCTATAGGGCTTTTTTCCCATAGTTGGCTACTTTAATCTAAAATATGGGTGTCTGCACAGTGACTATAAAAAACCCCATTTCTGGTGTGTGCTTGCCCAGGCTCTACAGCCCTTGCTGGTAAATACAAACTCGCAATTGTAGATCATCATATGTGTATATGTATGCATGTATGCTTTCTTTCAATATAGAAACTAAACTCTGACCTCTCTTGCCTTGATAGCTGGCAGCCTCCTGGCTGATTGGGGTAAGACTGGGATTGTGTCAGGGGGTGAAGTGAGCCCAGGCTAGCATTACCTCAGGGTAATGTAATAAATAACTGTGATTTGTTCCCGGAAATTTTATGATTGTAGAGAAATTATAGGGTAACACTCAGTGATTTTTATTTGTTTGGTTTGGTTTATTTTTTTAACTTGGTACTATTATTTTCTTTCAGTAGGTGTCTGGAAAAATACTACCTGAAGACAAGAGTCTTGAATATTATTTTATTTATCACAAGCAGAAACAGCAATATGTTCTCCAAACCTCAATGTTTCTCTACTCAAACTAGTTTAGAGCACATGGCACTGGGCAGCTGAGCCACACGGTGCAGGAGACTTGCCAGTGTGGTGTTTGCTACCCTTGCAGGTGCTCACGCTTTCCTTGTGCAAACACAAACATCCAGCCTTGGCAAGGACTAAAATCACAACATTTATGCTCTTGTTACTCCTGTGATTGACCTGTGCTGCCCTTCTTCATTAGCTGTAGCAAACCCCTAGACTTACCCCTTCTTGCACAAGTGAAATTATGCCTTAGTATGGTGTGTAAGTAACAGCTGCAGCTGGGCTCTCTGGAGATGAGGCTCAGATCTGCTCGTGTCATGAGTTTACAAAAAAAAAGATACAGCAAAAATCGTGTCACAAATTGTGGTGTTTTCCCCTTGGCTAAAGGGGACTTTGACAATGAAGAAACCATCCCAGTTAGGGTCTAGTAGTTGTCCCATAAAAGGCAGGTCCAGATGTGTGTTTTCATTAGCCCAGCATCTAGAATCTGACAGTTTTTTTCTATAGGTACTGATGCAAGACCAAGGATGTTCAGTCACTGCAACCTCTTTTATTTAGAGATATTATAAACCAGAACAAAACCTCAACCTTGTTAACTCCAACTCCTGAAGTTATTGGTTGCAGTGAAGCTTGAATATCATGACTAACAGTTTTTCCAGTTTCTGTTTGGGAGCAGTGGGATATCTCTCTGTCTCCTTACCTAGCCATGAACTATGTAGCTATTAAATGGCTATAAAGGTATTGATAACACCCCTTATACTGTGACTGGCGTGGGGTCAAGACAATAGCTGAGTGAAGTGCAGTATTTACTTTAAATATTTTCTTTTCTGAGCAAAGTGTATTATTTTAGTTCATCTGATAGGTTTTGTGAGACAGGTACATGAAGTCATGTGCTAGTTGAAGGCAGGCAAACTGTGGTCTTGCACAAATTTGGTCTAAATATTTCCTTTGCCAACTTCCTGGGCTCAGGCTCTCTTTTCTCCAGAGGTTCACCTCTGCCAACACTGCCAAGTGTTCATTTTATTGTAATAATGTAAAGGGATGGTAGGAGTAGAGAGGGAGTGTTGTGCTGGGTTCTGGCAGCAGAGTGAAAACCAGATTGTGGTATTCTCCTTGCTGCTTAAAGATCAGCAGTTCCCTTATGTATCCTTTCCAGTTTAAAATTTTAAGCCTGTGTATGGCATTTATAGTATATTTTGGTAGTCCATGTGAAGTTTTCAAAAACTCACTCCAAGCTGTAGAGTTCTTTTAGTCTTCCCTCTATTTAGGGAGAATTAAAGGAAATTTCTGTGTGAGCTGTTTTTGGTTCTTCTAGCAGGAAGAAACTGGATGAACTTTTTTTTTTAAACTGTGCTATTGAAAAATGTGGAAAATATGGGTGGAAGTGTGGCATTATGGAAAGCAAAGGCACAGAACTTGCTATCATGAGTTAGAAAGTGAAATTTATTGCTGAAAGACATGGTGTAAGCTGGTTTTACTCAGGCTAGAGAGGAGTTCTCATGGGAGGGTTGTCACTGGAGGAGGAGGAGAGAGGATCTACAGACTTCTTAGGATATTTCAGAAGATTAAAATAAATTATGCATTTTGTTGTGTGTCTCAAAGCACTCAGTAAACTTCCACCTTACGCTGTTTTCAGCAATGAAATTTTACCTTTACATCAAGGGTAGTAAAGGAATTTTGGTCTGCGTGATGTGTGAGAAAGGCAGTGTCAGAACATACAGGTCTACCTGCCTATAAGTGGGGTCTGTCATCCTTTTCAAAGTGTATAATATGGCTGAATGAAGAACCTTCTAAATAGCACTTGTTTTTCAGGTCTGCGTGCTGCGTTCTTACTGCTCTCAGTCCTTGTGGTGCTGTCACGTAAATCAGTGGCTGACTGGTCTTTCTCGTTTATGATACTTGCAGCAATTCATTAGCTCTGTCTTATTTAAAGGACTTTTATTTTTAGCTTTACAGTCCTTTAATGTGCTTCTTTCTGGCACTGACACATGACTGTGAGAGAGCTCTCAGATCCAGCTTGAAAATGTGTTATCCTACAGGGAATGAATGCAGTGGGAATTCATCCAGTTTGTCCAGGGGCTTACAGCCGATATTTGCTGCCATGTTCTATGAACCTGGACTTCTTTTTGGAGTAATTTCTGAAGTGAAGCTGTGCACTGTGGGCATGGGTGCTAATGACTTAATAGACGGAATAGACTTTCATAGTAGATTTAGACTTTCTCTTACAGGCTAGTGAGTTCATTATATAATTTTAAAAGCACACTATAATACTCTGCAACGTGGGCATCTTGCTTAAAAGAGCAGCTAAGCTTCAGTGAAGAGTCTTCATTTAAGATGCTCAGTGACAGATTCTGTCACAAACTAATCTTAATTATATTTATGTTTACCTGTCTCCTCTGTAAGTTAACTGTATTATGAAAAGGTTCCTTATTTTTCTGTTAGTAGCAAGCTATCCAGCAATAGCAGACTTGCACGTGGCACTGATGAGTAAGTATCATTTAGGTAAACTAAATATATTTAGAGACACCTTTCATAGTTGTTAGCATGCTATATTTAGAGAGCAACAGCTGAGTGATGGATTTAGGTAGGGAGGTGTAGGAGAATGTGGCTAGAAATCTAAGTGAGGAGTCATCTGTAGCAGTAGCTAAGAAGGGTTTTCAGTGATGGTAATGCACATAAAATCCTCCAGAGAACATTCTCCCTGCTCTTCTCTTGCTCAGGGGAGAGAAGATGGCTCTTCCAAAAGGGAGTTCACTGCCCAAGAGAGATACCAGCTTCTGTATCCCACTCCTTGGAAGAGTTGCTTTTTCTGTGTCAGCAATAGATCAAGCTGAAGGGGACAAGCATCACTAAACCAAAGATTGCTTTTCTGAATACCTCCCACAGGCTCTCTGAGGGCAACGTTCAAGTGAAATATGTAAGAAGCATTTAGGATTTGTAAGAGCTGTCTGCTCTCTCTGGGTTTGCTTGGACTTCAGAAGAGAGAGGAAACAGTATAGTGGAAATGTGCAGATATGAGATCAAGTGGGGAAAAAACATGGCATAAAAAAATTTATTCCTTTTTTTCTGAGGCTGTCTGTCTTGTCTGTAACATCCTTTTCCATATTGCCAATGTGTCTGAGAGTGTTTTATTTAAAATAAAATCCTTAAGGAGTTTAAAATTCATTGTCTAAAAAGCACAAGCATAGGGGAGGAAAGGGAGGGGAGTGGTGGATGTATGTGAATGCTGGAAGCAGGACTGCAGAAAGGGCATATCTGTGTCAGGCTTCTGAAGAGGAGCCTTGGCTGAGGTGAGTCGTGGTTGGTTTAGAGGGTGTTTGCTAAGAGAAATGGTGTAGCAAGGGGTGGTTGTACATTTAATTGGGCTGGATCATGGCTTCAGGATGACTTTGTTCCCTCTGTTTTCACCTAAACTTTTAGTACTTCTTAACTTTGCTTGTGATCATTGGTTGCCTCTTCAGTAAATGTAGTGCATCTTTGTGGCACTCTTAGTTCAGATAAATAAGTTTCCATAGTTTTCTGTCTGAGACCAGATCACTTCACACTTAAATGTATTCACATTTCCCAAACAGTTGGAGTCAGCAGCAGCAAGTGTAATTGAGTAATATTTTTGTATAAATTGATTTGGTTTTCAGTTTCAAAGAGGTACCAAAACAATGAAGCCCTTCAGAATCACATTGGATTTCATAAGAATATAACATCTCTGCAATCTGTTCTTTAGTGATAACTCATATCTTGTGAAACATTTTTATGACACAGCAATTTTTTTTCTTTTTATTTTATAATTTTATTTTAAATGTATGTTTTTTTCTTCAGTTACAAAGCATGGAGCATATTCTTGAAACTGCTCTATGCCTTATCAGTGTGTCCTGTCTGATGGTACATCAGAATCAGAGATGCAAATGGTTTCTATCCAGTGCGTGCTTTTTCCCCAAAGATGGGAACAGCTGCTTGAGCAGTGAACCTCCCAGCCAAAAGCCAAATGTCAAACACATAAGCACTGTTTGACAGGGATGTGGCAGCTACAGCCATCAGTGGGACCTGCAGAGTAAGTAGAGGGCAAGGAAGGTGAGAAGTGTTGCCCCCCAGTCTCCAGGGACATGAAGAGCCAGGTGTGTAGGCAAGGATGAGAGCCCTGGTTCCTGAGGGGAGAAGGGACTGTGGGGAAGATGCTGCACACTGGGATGTGCTTCCTGTGCTGCTAGAACTGTGAGCATCCAGATTTGAAGGGGGAAAAGAAAAAACATCCCAAATACTGTTAAAAGGAAAAAGTAGGTGTACTGTCACATAGTACATAGCCCTGTACCTCTGGATCTTTCAGCATAGCTAGAGATTTTATTCCCTGCTTCATGCAACATGCCTGGGGCTCATGGCCATGTGTTGCTGGAATTAAGATTTCTCTGAAATGACTCTTGCTGCCACAGTGGTGCTGTCACTAAGCAGTTGCTCCCTCTGACATCTGGCCTGTCCTTTTAATTCCCAGTTTGCTCACAAGCCTCTGCCAGCTGGTGGCCTGACAGAGGAGTTATTCAGAGGTGAAGCTGATGTGCAGGGTGTGACTTGAACAGGTATGTTACTGAATGTCTCCTGGACAAAAAAATAGATGGAGATAGTCTTTGATGCAGACAGTTGTGCTACTTTGCAGCTGAGGCAGTTGCGTGGCCAGGGTGCCTCTGGTGGTGAGAAGAGGACAGATGAGGTAATCTGCTTATTTAATAATTTCTTACCAGAAATTTGAAAACTGGAAAGTAGCTGATCACATGGATGCTTCGGACAAGGAAATATTATAGTCTACAAATCCAAATATGCTGATGAACCAAATGGCCTTCTTTCTGTAAAAAACAAAGACAAAACAAAGAAAAAAGTAAAATAAAATTTTATTATTGCTGATAGATGTTGCATCTCTGTCACTACAAGGTGTATATATGGGGAAAATATACTTAGAAGAATTTATGTTCTTCATCATTCCAGTCCAAGATGCTGTTAGTTTTCTGCAGCCTTCATAGCAGTAGTAGTATTTCAGTATTCCAGATGTATTTTTCTTCCATCACATGCTATCCAGTGCCAGATTTAGAACTTATGCCAATGCAACCACTGTAGGTACTGTTTCTTCTCACTTCCTCCCAAAATGTATATCCTAAATTTGCCTTCTGAAAAACCTTGGTGCTACAACTAAATATGTTGAATCAATAGATATGAAATAGATAGTGGGGGGACCACTTAGCTCACCTATTTACTTGGGGGTTATGCTCTGTAGTGTTTCCCACCTGAAGCAGGCAGATATTTGGTGTGTTCCACAATCGGGTGTGCAAATAGTTCCTCCAACAAGAGGAGGAAACCAGGTTTGGTATAATCTGGTTTACCTGGTGGATTTAGTTGGGTTGGTTTTTTTCTTTGTCAAAAAACACACGAACAACTTAAACAAGAGGTGTCTGGAAATAGGTGTCCTCCATAGTAAATTGTAGTGTTTCATAGCCTGAATAAAGCTGTTATCTGAAAGAAACAGACACAGAGGTTTCTCCTTAGCAAATCAGCATTTTGCATGCACAGCATTTCCTTCAAAGATCAGTTTTTTCAATTACCTTCAATTTCAGAACAGATCATAAGGACACAATTCAGCAGAGTAAGTCTTTGTTATATGGACAAACAAAAATAAAAATGTGCCTTATTTTACTTTGTGGGATGTTGTCTAGTCAGAAATGAAATTAGGAACCAGCAGTCTCTTTGGGAGCTGTGAGCTCAGGCATTTGATCAGTTGGAAAAGATACTCACGGATGTTAAACCTTCAGGCATCCCTGCACTCCATTTGTAACTTCTCTATTAATGAATTTGCCATGATTAGACAATTTCAATTTGCCAGAAGGAAAAAAAATGGGCTACAGTTTCTAGGAAGCTATTGTGTTATGCTGGTGTCTTTCACTACAATGAAAAGCCCTGCATCAGGCTTCAGGGTTGTCAGAGGTCTTTCGAGACTAGATGTGCCAACAAGGAAAATATATAATGAGAGATTAAATGACTAGTGTAGTTTCTTGAAGGAGCTCAATTTCCTTTTCTGAAGAGAAATTTTCTTCAGGATTTGAAATAGTATTGCAGCTAGCTATTTGGCAGCTCGGCTTGTTCCCGTGTTATGAGAATGATGCTAATAATTCCTACTGACTGCTGTGACCTCTGCTGGAGGGAAAAGAGTCCATTTCCTTGTAGCCCTTCCTTTCACAGTCTGGTAACATATTCTTAATTTATTTATTTACTACCTGTTTGTTCCCTGCAGCAAATTTCCCTGGCTGCCAGGTGGCTGAAGTAATTTACATACATTGTCATTTATTCCTTGTCATAAATGTAGTTCAAGACCAAATATTTGATGAAATTTTTAATTGTCCTTCAGTTCTATGGGTGTATGCTTTGTATTCTTTGTGGGGCTTAATTTAACTTTGCCTACAAATGTCTGTCTTAACATTCACATCCACAGCTACATTTCTGTATTTGTACAACACGTCTTGCTCCGAGTGTTCAGAGATGTCAATGTGTAAATCTAGATTGCATCACCTTTCCGAGTGCATACACTGAATCTGCAGTCAGATCTACTTAGTTTGAAGGCTGCTGTTGCAGTTCTGCTTCTGTTTAGCTGGAAAGTAGTCAGTAGACAGTGCAGCCATTTCAGAATAACAGATCTTCGGCTTCAGACTGTGAGAATAGCCACTAATTATGTATTTCTCATTCTTCTATGCTGCAAACATTGGCTTACATTTTGACTTTAATGCTCCAGTTCACTAATTAGATTCCTCTTTAAGAAGATCCATTTTCAATATCATTGTTTTGGAAACATTAATAGGCTTTTTTTGTTGGGTGGAGGGTTTTTTGAGGAGTTTGATTTGTTTGGGGTTTTGTTGTTTTTCCTTAACATGGAGGACTTTTTGCTGGGTCTAAAGCAGGCCTGTCGTTGGCTTCAGATCAAGAACTGCCCTTTGCTGTGCTGGCTCTGCCTCAGAGGGGTTGTAGTGGGCAGCTGCAGTGAGCACACCTGTGCCTTGTTTTTGCAGGGACTCCAAGCAGTACACTGTAGCCCTGTTGTGTCAAACAGCCAAAACTTTTTGAGCTCTGACCCAAAAAGCAGATACTAAAAGCAGAGTTCTGCTTGCTGGCTCTCAGCAGCCTGGGAGGAGCTTACTTAGAGACACACGTAGGCCCACGTGGTGTTTGTTCTCTGCACATTTGTGGGCAGTGTTGTTGTGGTTTGGTTGTAAAAGCAGCCCCCTCAGATGGGGAAACAGGTCAGCAGAGTGCCAGGTTTTGGGTGCGAGTGGGAGGCCTTCAGGGAGGAGTGTGAGATGGAGTTAGTTGCAGCCTTGGAGTCTCTGTGTGCTCCTTTCTTCTGGTGAAATTGTGTCTTTCTGTGCCAGCTTAGCTGCCTGTGCTGAGACACACACTCAAACCAGGTGTTGGAGCCACAGCTGTGACACTGGCAGAAGAGAAAAATAGCTGGGAGGGACAAGCCACAGGATTCATGTGATGCCTTAGGATTTTGTGTGTGGGAGGGAGGGAGCTCAGGGTTTGCTGTTTCTGTCATGTCTCTGGGGGCTGGAGAGGCACCAAAAGTTGATGCAGAATGAAGCTTGAGTAGAAGAATCCTAAAGAGGAAAGTTCTGGGAAAAGGGAAGGCATCTGCAGGGCATAAAAGAATTTGGGAGGAATAACAAATGAAAAAGTCTAGATAAGCATAGTTTTTTTTCCCTTCAGTTTAGCCTGTGCTATAGCAAACAGCACATAGGAATCAAAACCCTCAATATTTCAGTAGGTCAAAATCTAAACTACTGTACTGGGCAAAACCAAAATGGTTCCATAAGTCGTGTTGAAAGCCTGATTGTCTCTTGCTGGTTGGATTGTTTAAAGCTGGATATCCTCATCCTTTGGTATCTTAATATACCTGTGCTGTTCACAGGGGCTGTGTTGGCATCTTCATCTTCTCTTGCTCCTTGCCATGCAGATTTTACCAGGCTTGCTTCTTCATGTCTAAAGCTTTGAAGCTTAGTGAGGGAAAGCAGCTTAAACTCTTGGAGACTATCATGACCATGATGTTGCACTTGGAGAGGAATTTACAAACCTGAAGTCTGTGGTTCTCATCTTTACTGATAGATAAGAATTGATTATAAAAGAACTTCTACGCTATTGAAATTAAAGTTATAAGAGCAAACTCCAGAAGTGGAAACAAATAAAACATTTTGAAAAATAGATAAGTCTTAGAAATCCAAACTTTAGAATCAGTTCTGGGTTTTTTTTTAACTTTTTCCATAAAACCTTTTATCCTGCTAAATTTGAACACAGTGATGTTTACATAGTAAAGTGGCAGATATTTCCTTTTCCTGTAAGATTGATTTAATTAATATTTCTATTATCTGGAGGAAAAAAGTCTACCTGCCTGCTTGACATCTCCTCATCTCTAAAAGGCTTCTGAAGATCTTGTGACAAAAGGCAGTCTTAAGAATCCTAGCAACCACTTATGGATTATAAGATTCATTCTACTATGAACTTCAGTAGAATAGAAGAAATACAATGGTTGGTGAAATAAGAATGGTGATGCTTATAATACATCACCTCCACTGCTTTTTTGGGGAGTGGCACTCTTCCTGTAAGCCAGTCTCCATCATTCATACTGAGACAGCACTCTTTGTGTAAAGTATTTAGTTATTCCTTTGTACATGAGTACTTCCCCTTATGTGGAAATCTGAAATGCCACTGAGTGGAGGAGTCCTGACAGCATCCATAGGAACAGATTGTGATTGCATTTCTATGGCTGGTGTAAACTTGAAATGCTGGTGGATGCAGAAGACTTTGGATCCCCTGTTCTTAGTGTTATACTAAAACATCTAGATGGCAGCCAGTGTGAGTTTAGTAGTGCCAGCAGTGCAACTTTGAAGTGCCTTTAAAGAGCGAAGGGCTTGGTTTTTTAAAAATTATTATTTGCTGTATTTTCTGTTGGTGTGTTGCGATGTTACAGACCCAGGTATGCAATCACTAAAGCTCCAGTGCTGCCCGCTTTTCTCCAAATTACACCTTTGTGGGAGTAGTCCGAGAAAAATAGAAGGAGGACTTTCTTCTTGATGGGGGAGGACTGAGTTTCTGCATATTCACTGCAATATTCCTTAGTTTGAGTTGTAGTTTGAAGAAATGCTACCACAGGTCCTGTCTCACAACAAGCAGGTGTGGTTGTTGTGAGACTTGACTTCCAAAACTGCTTGTGTACTTCCAGAATGAAGAGATAACATTTCTCATGTTTAGTTGTAGGGTTTGCATCTGTTGATTTGTGTGGGGCTTTTCTTGGTGTTTTTTTTTTGGTTTGGTTTGGTTGGTTGATTTGGTTTGTGGGTTTTTTTTGTTTTGTTTCTTTTTTGTTGTTGTTGTTGTTTGTTTGTTTGTTTTGGTCTTTTTTTGTGTGTTTGTTTGGTTTTTTAAAATTGGGGCTTTTTTGTTTGGGTTTTGGTTTTTTTAAATTTTTTTTTTTCTGTTTTAGGATAGAGTTGGAAAGAATATAGCCTAATTTTCTTCAGTTCACCTGCCAAAAATATTCCACTTGGAGGCTTTCTTGTCTAGAGGGTAGGGGGAATGTTAGTGATAAAGCCTGACTTTTTAGTAGTTTTCTGCCTATTAATCTGTAGAAGTCAATTCCCTTTTTAAAGAAGATAGCAATAATTTATTTCATTATTTTTACAGTAGATTCAATTTAAGCTAACCTTATTTGTGACTCCACTCCAGTAAAGTGGGCCTGAAAGATAGATTTGCCCATCCCTTCTTTAAACACCTGTCATCTGCAATCTGGACAAGTAAGTTCAATGCTTATATCTAAAGTGTTATTGTGGCTTGAGTGAACTGGTACTGAACTTGCAGCTTCAAGTTAGTTACCATTGCTTTAGGACAGACAATTTGACATCTTCCGAATCTGAATGTTGAGTTTCAGTTTGACAATTGGACTTGACAAGGATAACACGTTTTATGTCCAGTTCTCAGGAAATGACAGGTTGGTTTATGTTCTCCCCCCTCAGCCTATAGTGCGTTAAATAAAGCTGTACTATCGCCTTCCATTCCTCATAGGATTGTTTTCTGGCTTCAGCAACAAAAAGGCCTTTTGTGGTGACTTTTAAAGGAGTATCTGATTGAAGTTAGTTAGCTTTGTGGTATCTATTAAAACTAAGTTTCAGTCATCGACTCACAATAACCCATGTGTCAGAAATTATGACCCTGAACCTTCAGCTGTTAGCTAGGACTTCAGCAAACATGACATGTGATAATGAGTACTGAAGGAAAAAGTAATTAGTGTTCTTGAATTTTATTCATGAGAAGGATTGCATGGAACAACCTGACTTGAACCTGCAGGCTTTCATTTTTGTTTCTATTAATATTGTTTGGTGTTTTCTTTACATTATCTGAATCACAGCTGATGGAAAGGGATCAATATAATTTGCTTTTATTGCATCAGATGCCTAAATCCTAGTAATGTCTGTATTAGATTTGTTTCTATTACATTATAGCTAAAATGTAAATCAGTAGATTTGACTATAGCTTTTTTCTTTTTTGTTTTTGTTCTTCATTTTACTTTAAGTTACGTCTTGGATTAAATCCACTTTATCAAATGTGGAAGGTGTTAATTTTCCAAACAATGGGCTGTCAAACCATTTAGGCTTGGTAGTGGGTAGTACTAAATGAATTTCTGTAATATTTCTAGTGTGGGGAAAATATGCTACATTCTGCAAGGCTACATTTCCAACTTTATGGTAGCAAATCTGCAACAACTTTTTAATGCTGTTAAGCCATTTATATTATCTCTTGACAGAACTCAGTAATAGATAAAACTGTCCCAACAGAAAGGCTAAGATTTTTAGCACCTGCTTCATCTTCTGTTTTTAGGCATAAAACTAATTCTGATGCTTTTTATAGCAGCATATTGGAAGAAGGGGGTTAGAGCAAATCATGTGTTGTCGTGACACCCGGTATCTTTCCTCCATCATGTGGAAACAAAAAGAGCATGTTTTGACTATATGGTCTCAATAGTGCCAAGAAGGAATGGAGAAGGAATTCAGGATGGTATCCATGTCGAGGAATGAAATAAATGCCTGGACTGGAAACTGAGATTTGCTGATATGGAGGACGTATGCTTATGTAGGGGTGACTTAGCCTGGTTTCCAAGGGGGGGGGGAAAAAGCTTATATAATTTTGCTTCCTGTTTCTGTGCCTGTCACACATTTTAACTCATTGTCGAATGTCTTTCAAGCTGGCCAGATGGGTGGTGATCTCAGTGGTCCTAAAATAGTCTACCACAGCCTTTAGCCAAGAGGACCTATGATTCCTTCCCCAGCACTTGTCTCTGACCCCCTCTGGAATCAGAGGGGCAGTAGGCACTTGCCTGTGGCCCCAGGCAGCTGCCATGTGGCTGAGCAGCCGGTGCCCACGCGGGGCTGGATTAGCCCCAGGTTGCAGTGCTCGCACTCTCTCTCTCTCTCCCAGTTATCAGATCAAATTAACCTTGGTAGGTGACCCCTACCAGATTTTAAGTATGGGACTGGGGAGGCTGGCAGATGCGCACACAGAAGGCTCCGGCGCTGTTCGTGGCCGTCTGCCTGGGCTTCATCGGCAGAGGAGCGCGGACGGTCTCTGCTGCTGGGGGGACGGCAGGCTGGGCACCTCTCCTCGCTGATTCAGACCATCCGTCCTATGAGGACGCGTGACGAGCGCTAGTGGTTTGTGAGTTCACCCACTGTGGGACAGGGCGTGGTGCTTGCCACCCAGATCAGTCATCTGGCGAGGGCTGCTGCTTGCCTGGAGCCTGGATCCATGGTGTTGCAGAGGCTGCCACAGCCTACCTGGCTTTCTGACTGCTTCCTTGGCAACCCTTCTAGACAGACATCAGTGAAGTGGCCAGGAAAAGCTTTCAGCAGATTGAAGGTGACTGCAGGGCTCTGGGGGCAGAGGTAAGAAGGACAGGTGTCTGAGTGGCAGGCTCCTCAGTGCTCCCATGTAAGATGTAAAAACTTACTGAGAGCTCAGGAAAAAATCATCCTATTGTGCAAGAAGATTAGGGTCTTTTAAGTAAGACCCCCTTGACAAGGAACTGCTTTGGGAGCTAAAATTCAGAAAGGCATAATGCAAAAAGGGGAACCAAAATCAGCTAAAGTAACAAGGAGGAATTCTTAAAGTCAATTGATAGCAAAGGGAAGTTTGGGAAAGGTGTAAATTCACTGAATAGAAGAAACCAGCTAGTATATAATGGTACAGAAGCACTAAGTGCTTTATTGGCCTCAGGGAAAAGCCTGTTCCCCTGCCTATGTATTTGCTAGCATTTTTTTGAACATCCGACATCTGGACAGCAACAAGTTAGTGAGCACTTAAAGGAGCTGGATATATCCAGAAAAGTGGGATCAGATGGGAGCTGCTGAGGGTACTGAATGAGCTGGAAGATGTGAGACCACTACAAAAAGCCTGCACCTGGGGGAAGTCCTCAGTGAAAGAGAAAAGCCTGATGTGTTATCTATCTCTAAGAAAGACAAGGAGGAGGATCTAGGTAACTGTAGGCTGCCTAGCTTCATCTCATGGCCTGGAAAGATCATGGAGTATACTCTTATTTCTAAAGACATAAAGAACAAGAAGACAACCAGAAATAGCCTGCATGAATTTAGCAAGGGCAAATTGTGCTTGGCTTGCCTTATTGCTGCTTTGGCTTAAATGACTTGTTGCAGGGGTGAGGGCAAGCAGTAGATCTCTTGAGTTCAGTAGTGCTTTTGTCACTGTCTCCCACAGAGGTTTCATTTGGAAACTGAAGTGATATGGTCTAGGCAAGTGGAATTTTACATGGGTTGAAGACTAGCTGCTGAAAGGTTAATGGTGCTTTACGATTGGTCCTTAACCAGCAGGGTACTCTAGGGAATACTGCAGAGGCTGACACTTGTTAGGGTTTTCATCAACATCCTGGGTCATGAAGCAAGAGGCACTTTGTGCATATTTTTAGATTTATTGAATCACATTGGTAGATATTCAATCCAGATAGAGCACTTGGTGCAAATTAACTCCGTGTATTATATTGAACTGAGCAAGAGCCTTAAATATGCCATGGTTGCAAATAGGATAAATAAGGCACGGGGCTACGCTAGAAGCAGTACCTCAAGGACTGTTTTTATGTCCTGTATTTAGTGTCTGTAAGGCTTTGGAGGCACTGCCCTTCAAGAGGTAGATAGAAAAGTTGAAGAAGGACCATTTGGAAGCCTAGCAAATGGTGAGAGGTTGTGGGTGTGAGGGAGAGGCTGACAGAGTTGAGCTTGTGTAGTCTAGAAAAGAGGAATCTGAAGAACGGTCCAGTAACATCCTAAAACTTCTTGAAGGGCATTTACAAAGATTTTAAAGCTGATTTCTGTTCAGTAGTGACAGATGGCAAAAAGACAGATGTAATGGCACAAATTGTAATTTGAGTTTGAACAGTAGGGAGAAAGTTTTATCTTCAGGGACAAAGCAGCCCTGGAAGAGGTTGCACACAGAAGTGGTTTAATCTCTGTCCTCAGATGAATTTTAACTCCTCTGGACAAAACGGTGACTGACTTAATCTGCAGTTAGCAACGGTTTCCACCTGAGCAGAAGATGTCCCAGCCAACACTGCTTTGATTCTGTGAAGTCTCAGAGACACAGAGGATATGGATACAGTTTGGTTCAAGTATGGTGCAAAATGCTTTGATGGACCACTTCGTGGTTTGTTGGGGTATTTTGTATGGTGGCATCATCCCAGATTTCACAGATGACTGGAAAAATAACTTCTTTACTCTGGGTCTCTTCAAATGCTGTAAGATTGTGTACAAAAGGATAGCTACTCCAGTACCAATATGCACCCCATATAGAGTGCATCTCTAATCACTGTTACCACTTAAGCTGAAATAAAGCATCACAATCTTTTTTACATCTGAGCTTTAATTTGAAAAGTTTACATTCACTTTTTAATTGGAGACATGGATATTTTTAACACAGGTAGTTTAAAAAAATGAGTGTTCCCCATGTATTCTGAGTTCATCTTTTCTGTCAACATAGATTAGATTAGGGTCTAATGTCCTGAAAGACTGCCTCATTTGGTAAGTACTCTCTGGATTCAGGGAACCTAATGGAAGCATGTGTAATTCCAAGGTTGACTGCCTCTCACTGTGCAACTTCTTAGTCTCATGGTCTGTTGCAAAGAGAGCTTTTTGGGTTCAATTGAATGATGATCAATACTAGTATTTTTATATACTTTATCTTTGGGAGACTGAGGAGGTAGTCTGAAGGTAAATGTATTGCTGCCTTTTTGTCCTTGTTCATGTTTTGGATCAGTCTGCACAGAGTGCTGTCTCTGTGGGGCTGCATGCTTGTAATCAAATTTTTACTGCCGTGCCTATTTTTCTGTCTAACTCTTCATACCTTCAAGAAAAGCACTCTTCGTGCACAACAAATGATTGGGTGTATGCCAGTACAACGTGAGCCCAATAGATAGAGATTTTCCCTTTAAAAGATTAAACAAACTGCAGAACTTCCTATCAGTTTATCAGACTTCTTGTTCAATCTAATCACAGTGCATGAAGTCTGTTTACTGCGGTAGCTTTTATTAGAGGTTATGCAAATTTTGTGTTAAATCCCATCAGTAATAATCAAGATTTTCTTATCTAGCCAGTTACATTGTTTGGATTTTCTGATACCATTTTTTAATAGCTGGGGAGTATCTGAATTATTCGTTTTAAGGTATGACTAAACTGTAGTCACACCCTTTAAAATACCACTGAACTAGTTAGCCTGGTTGACAGTAATAATGCAGTTGGTTCAAAAATCATATGCTGCCACCATTCCTGTGGTTATTGTTACAGGAATGGCATTACTGTAGAGGCTCAAGGAATACTCAGGTGATGGAGGAAGAAGCCGAATGTGCAGGCATGTGGTGTGCAGGTTTTATGAGCTCTGCACATGTAGTTTATGACCCTGGACTGGGAGGTGTGATGTGTATGCACTGACCAGAAGCACTGTGTATCTCCATAATGAACCTGGGGACTTGGGGAAAGCTTTTCTCTTGGTCTTTGCTTCTGGAATGCTGAAGGGAAATGTGAAATACAGGCATACCCCATTCACAGCTGGTTTTGCTGCACCATTCATCCTTGCACCATGAGACCAAAGCTGTGCCTGTCTCTATTAAGTGTTTCTATCTTGGGTGTATCTGCATGAAGCATAATTACCCTTCTGAAAGCAGGATTGATAGTCCTAAAATAGACTCAGGATCTGACCTGAAATTTAACTGGAAACTATAAATGTATGTGTTTAGATGTATTATTAGTGCATGATGTCTGAAGTCCCAAACAGCTGCAAAATTTGATGTTTTAAATTATCTCTGTTTATTTTTTGAGCTGTATGCCTAATGGGAGAATTTGTAATGCTGACATGGCAGCTCAGACTGCGTGTTGCTAATATTGTTAATTACTCTGCTTCCGCAACCAAGAAGGATGACAGCTCATACCTATTTCAGTGGTGATTTGTTTAATTTTGGTGTAATGTCTTTATGAATCAACTTATTTTGCAAAGCTCAAAATTGTCAGATAACAGTGGTTCTGATTTGCAACGGCTTTATTTTTAATTGTTGTGCTTGTTTGTGTGCGAAGCTGAAGGAGAGCATTGTCAAGATTGAAAATTAGGGTTATCAATCTTCTTTAGAAACCCTTTCTGAAAAGGTGATTTTTTTTCTGTTGCTCATATTTTAGATGTAAATCAAAACTAAAATATTATGTGTTCTAGTACGAAACCAACATTGATTATCTTAACAATTATCTGTTGAATACTCTTGCATGAACTATTAGTAAAATTGGTGCACACATAGCAGTGGTTGCTACGACAACTTGCAAGGAAGTTGCAAGGCAC
Organism: Promerops cafer; assembly: GCA_013398275.1. Lineage (NCBI taxonomy): Eukaryota > Metazoa > Chordata > Aves > Passeriformes > Nectariniidae > Promerops > Promerops cafer. The sequence goes on along the minus strand of VZSE01001288.1, from coordinate 31,415 downwards.
AGTATGCTTGATGACTATCTATATTGAGGAAAGAAAGATGTAATTTGATTTTAAGCTTAGGTTTACATGTATAAATACTTCTGAAAGATAAGTTGGTTTTCTGCTTTTCCTTTTCAATTTAACCATCCTATTGCAAACCATAAATAAGACTCAATTACACTATAAATGTCTAAATCACTAAGGATCTTAAGTGTTAGAAAGAAATTTAATGTGTGATCTTCTGCTACATTAAGGTGTTTGTTGGAGTATAATGATTTTAGTTGTGTAACAAAATTGTGTTATTTCTGTGAACTTAGGTTCAGTGCTTTAGCTTCAGATGTATGTGGCTGGTTTCAGTATTCAAAAATTAAAATCATGGAATTATTCTGAGTTTGAGGTTAAGGATTTCAAACATCCAAACTTGCTGCTGAATAATCTGTAGTCCCTCTTGCTTTCATGTTCTGGGTTGTATTTTGTATTTTTGAAGTGATGCACCAGTTTCAGCACTTTTGTTGAGTAGTTATTTGATGTTATCGTCTTATGAACATGGATTAAAGCTACATATTATAAATAATTAAATCTTTACTTAAATTTCAGATATTTATAAATAACATCAGCTTTTACAGTTCTCATGGTTTATGATCCTCATGTTTTGTTGCAAGTCTTAGAAAGTTCAGAGGATTGGCAGCACTGTACAGCCGGAGTGCACAGAGTATCATTTTGTTTTCACTTGTGCTTGTTATCTGCCTGGCATTGTATCTAAGTGCCTGCCAAGGAAAATTAACTGTAGTGAAGTCCATAGAAGCAACTGAATTTGAAGCTCCTCTGACTCCTACAATGACTTTTTTTATTTTGATTAATATTTATATAATTTAAAACCTGGAAATAGGAGACCTGTATAGAGGATGGTCACTGCATACAATAAAATTTGTGATATTCGGGTTTTTCTATCCTAAACACTGGAGTAAAACTGCCTGTTGTCTACAAAAGGAATAATGAATTTCAGCAAATAGACAATTGCTTTCTGATTTTATTCCTACCCACAGCAAGGGTTTGAAATGAAAAGTTCTTTAAGATCCCTTCCAACCCAAACCATTTTATGATTCTGTGATTTTCCTCAGTTCATGTCCTTTTTCATATGTGCTCCTGTGTTTGAAACTGGACTTTGACTTATTTTACTGGGTAGAGGTTGACTGTTATCCTGGGGTAGTCACTTGGGTGCATTGTGGCTTTATTTTCTCAATTTTTGCTGCATGAAGAGCAGAGCTGTAAGAAGCAAGTCTTTGAAAACAATACAGACAAGATCCGGAGGGTAAGAATGCAGAGATGAAAACAGTGGGTTTTAAGCAGGCAAGAGGAACCGGGATGCTGCACGATGACTTCTACAAGACAGCAATACAAAAACGTGTGTTCATACTCCCCTGTCTCTTCCTTGGGCTACACACATCTGCGTTGTCTGAGTTAGCAGTTGTTACTAATGCTACCTGATATATTTTACAGACGTAATACTGAGTGCATGTATGCAGAAATTCGTATGTTGATGTAGCTTGTAAGTCTGTAGTAATATTAAAGCACATTTTTAACCGTTTGGAAAATAGGTTTTTTTTCACCCTACAAAAAGCACAAAAAGTCTTCCTTCTTTTGTTGTGGGCAGTCTAATTTAGATATTTTACCTTTCCTCCCTTCATCAATCCTTATGAGTATGGAAAAAACCTAATTATTTCAGTGAGCTAATTCTGACTAAATCCTGCGTTGCAGAACAGCATGTGAAACTGCTTGTGCCCTTCTATTACTCAGGCCTGCAAGAGAAAAGGAAAAAAAAAGAGCATATATATCATGGACTGTATTTTGCTTCAGGCATTTTCTGACCTACTGTATTATGATTTGGCAGTTACATAAAAAAATTAAAAGCTATTTGGGTTCTTATCAAATACGTTTTATAAAAATAGAAAACACCAGTAATTCAGACTGTAGAATAGTTTTAGATGGATGATTATTCTGAAGATTTTAATAGTCCAATAAGAACCTAATCTAATTGCATGGTGAAATGAAGTTAAATATTTTCCGAATAGATCACAGAAAGGGAATTGCATTTATCAGTGTGGTACAACACCCTTCCTTCTCAGTGAGCACACACATTTAGAAACTATATAATTTTGACTAAACAAACATGTCCCAAAGGAAATAGATATAACCAGGTAATGATGATATCCATTTTGCTCACTTAATGAGAGGATCACCAACTGCAATGCAAAGTCTTGTCAGAGTAGCTGTAAGAGCCAGTTACCTCTTTGCTTCCCAGTTACAGCTTCTGCAAGACATTTAATAGGTTCTAGGCAAGTCCTGATTGGGTTGAAAGATGTCCTAACTATCACAAGTAGGGCTACGTTTGGGACAGTTGTAGGAACGTTGTCTGCTCCCTCTGAGCTCTCAGTGTGAGGCTGGAGTCAGTAAGGACAGTGGTCCCAGAGTCCCTTTTGCTGGGTGATGGAGCCTCCAAAGCAATTTGGTGCCTTGAAGAAGACCTTGAAGGACAAAGGTCTGCAAGACCTATCAGGGATTGGTCCCATCATCCTGTCAGACCCTAAATGAAGAGGACTGGAAGCAGCAATTCAGGCCAGAGCTTTTTGGTTACAAGATATGTGTAGATAAAGCATCTGACTTTCAGATGGGTATGATCTCCTTGATCTTGTCACTTCTTTGAAAATTTTAGGTCAGTAGCTGAAGCCCACACTTCTGACCTACAGAGGAGGTGAGCATACTTGCTGGCCATTCAGCCTGTATCTATATAAAGCTTTTATTTAAATATGCTATTTATATAAGTGATTCTACAGCTAGAAAGGGACTAAATGAGATACTCAAAGGTAGATGCTTTACAGCCATCAAGTATATTGCTCTCTCCACATCTCTCCAAGTATAATCATAAAATAAACATTCATGCCTATCAAGAACTGAGTTATTTTGAATAGGGGAAAAAAAAAGCCTGAGCTTTTCTCCCATCCCAGTATGAAGTACAAACTAGGAAGAGGCTGGGGAAGAAATTATAGCAAGAATGAGTGCAACCTTCCCCCTGCATTTGTATAACACTCTCCTGATCTTTTGCTTCTGATTTAATTTTGTGTTATTATACTTTGGATAGCATGTTATAGTTTACACAGTGGGAATAAAAACTTGTTTTGTTCTGTGCCTGAAATGGCCTAAGGGTGTGCTTTGACAAGATGCTGAGAATTACTGATCCACATTCAGCAGGTGCAGGTGGAGCTGGTTTGGAGCTTTCATGCTCAGCGCTGGCTCAGCACCCAAAGTGCCATCAACACCATGGGACTTTTGATGAATGAATTTATGAACTTCTTTGATATCCATGTTCTGAAGGCGTCATGAGAAGAACTGCTGAAATTGAGTGTGTGCATTTCAGGCACGGAGATGTGAGGGCAGGAAAGGCGATAGGAATAGTTCTCTTCAGATGCCTATAGATTTGCATTAAAAAATTGGTAATTTAAAAAATCTGCAACCCTGATGGATTGGTTAAATTCACTGTATTAACATGGTCTTTAAATACTAAGGTAAGAAATAGTTTTTTCTCTATGCTTAATGAGTAGTCTTTCAGAATACTGTTTGGAGAGAAACATTTTTTCTGAAAATTGTCTTTTTGTTGTTGTTTGTTTATGTTCCCTCTATCCTGAAAATAAAATGGGATTTGGAACACAATTAACTTTCTTTTAATTTTTTTCTTCTTCCATTTTACCGATGTTTTAAGTTTTTGGCTACTAAAATGGCATCTGTGGCCCAAAAACCTAGAGAAAAAAAGAAGAGGAAAATTGTGGAGCAGAAAAAGGGGGAAACCTTTCTTTGGTTAATATTACCAAAGGAAAAATACAGCTTTCTACTATTCAGTGGTTAACTGGAAGTTTTTCTGAAAGCTCTGTGTGTAGGATCTACCTTTTTCTTTAAAATCCCCAAAATTTAGGATGACAGAATGAGATAGAAGATTCAAAGAGAATCTTCCAGCCTCTAATTTTGTGCTTTCATCTAAATTTTGAGTTATGCATTTGTAGGCTTTATATTACTAAGAAGTTTTTCGGTTTGTTTCAGTTAAGTGCCTTCCAAAAAAACCCTGTAGAACAGATGAACTTTTCTGAGTTAGTAATATTTTTGGGAGGATAACTTTCTGTATGCAAGTTGTATCGATAGAGTGTTGCCAATGTTACCGTGAAGGTACATTTTACCACTGATATACAAAAATTAAGAAATCTGTTATCTTCATTGTACTTGACTTATAAGCCTACTGTATTGCTTCTATTCAGCATATACCAAAGGTATTGCAATAGGTGTATTAATATAGCAAAATAATTTTATTAATACTAATTTAAAGAAAGTTTTCATACTAGCTATCAATGAGTGTCATTAATCTTAACATCTAAATACTCAAGTGTCTGTATTACTTATTAGTCTGTTTTCATGTTTTGATTTACCTATGCAGAAGAATTAGTAATTTAACCAGACACCTTTATTAAGGAATAAGGAGTCAGAGTATGTCAATGTAGAAAAAAAATGTATTGAATAATGGAATTATCAAAAAATATTGGTATCTGTTGTTTTATTTTAGTCATACTTATGTTCTACAAATTTTGTCTTTTCAGTCTTTTTCAAGAAATAAGATACCACAGTTAACCTAATAGCACCTACATTGTGTGCCATCAAAGCTGTGTTTATTGTTTTCCCATGCCTTCATGAAGAATGAACTCATTTTGAGTGGTTAACAGTTCAGTTTGGGCTGGGTCTTTCTGTTTTTTTGATGGCATGTATCACCTTCGACATTCCCCTTTGTGTAAGAAATTCGCTGCCTCCCCACTGCTGCAGGTGGCTCAGGAGCTGCTTTAGAGGGCAGCTCTCAGCCTGCAGCCCAGCGAGTGTGCTGGTGGGAAAACTTGTACATACACTGCTCAATGGAATAGTTTCTGCTTCACCAATCAGCTGCTAGCCCCTTGGTGACTCCATTTTATTGCAGAATTCAGAAGTGCACATTTACGTCCATTTTTAGTAGGGCTCTCAATGATGAACAAGATGTCTGTTCTGCCACAGGAGAGATGCCTGAGGAGGTTGGTTTCTTTTGTTGAAGGAAGGATTTTGGACACAAAGTGGCTGAAGAATGTCCCTTCTCTCCAATGTTAGCTTCAGCTTCTTGGGAAGGGGTTTCAGGAAGGTATTTTCTTTGAAGAGGGAGAGAGCAGTGAAAAAGTGCCCATGAGATTAAGGTTTGAATTCTTTCTTGGTCTCTTTTGACAAATGCTCCTGCTGTCACCCATAGCCAAGTATTTAACAGAATTGCTGACTGCAGACCCAAGAAACATCTGAAGAAACACCCACTGAGATATTTTTAAACTCTCTGGGGCTGGGGAATAAAACAAGAGAAGTTCACAGATGCAGATAAAAGATTCTATTTATTCTAATCTGAATCCATCATGAATGGATTCAGATTAGAATTAAGTAGTATGTAAAGAAAGCAAATATGTTCATATTCATGTGGAACTGGAAATGATGTAAGATGAGCAAGTTTTTATTTTCCATGCAGTTTATCCTCTGTTTTTACATTTCATAGAAAAATGTTTCCCAGCCCCTGAGGGCCAAACAGGGCTTCAGATACTCTATTAATCATAGAATCACAGAATTTGCTGAGTTGGAAGAGACCCATCAGGATCGTCAAGTCTACCTCCTGGCTCCGTACAGGACACCCCAAGAACCCCCACCATGTGCCTGAGAACATTGTCCAAATGCTCCTTGAACTCTGTCAGGATTGGTGCTGTGACCTCTTTCCTGGGGAGCCTGTTCTAGTGCCCAACCACCCTCAGAGTGAAAAATGCTTTCCTGATATCCAACCTAAACCTCCTCTGTCTCAGCTTCATGCCATTTCCTCAAGTTCTGTCACTTGTCACAAGAGTGAAGGGATTGTACCTGCCCTCTCCTTCCTCGTGAGGATGTTGAAGACCACAATGAGGGCACCCCTTGGTACTAAGGGTATGTAGGTTCACACGATCATACTATAGAATCATAGAATCATTTAGAACAACAATAAACCCAGCACTACCAAGTCCACTACTAAACCAAATTTCTGGGCAGTTTGTCATTCACTGACATATTAGTGCAGATACCCCGTGTGCAGATGTGTATTGTATAACCATAGTAGTGCAGGCTTGGGCTGTAGATTCCCACATCTTATTGAATATGTATTAATCATAAATATTGAGATTTTTAGTTTTAAATTAAAGCAGTGAAACAAGCTGTTATTACTAAACTACATACAAAATAAAGCCACATTTTCTTTCATCAACAGACTGCAGTATTTAGAGTTCCATTTGCAATTAGTACTTTTCAATGTCATTCTTCAAAAGTGATTAATTGAAGAAGAAATGCTGGAGGTTGCAAGATACAGACTATCTCATGAACTCTGGCACTTCCTGCTTAAAAGGTGCTGCCATATGGTGCAACAAGGAAAAGTTAATACATTTAGACATGCTTGATTGTTGTTTTTGTTTAGTGATGTTCAATATACATGTGAGTATAAAAAAAAATTAAAAAGCTTGTATTTGTAACTATCTTAAAGGTTTTCCTACTTTCAAAACTTCCTGTTAAAAGTTTTTGATATTACAAACTGATAGCAAACACTCAAACACAAAATTCTCCTGCATCATTGGAAAAGCAGCTTTTTATATTCTTAAAAAGAAGACAAAAAAGTAAACAAGTAGAAGAAAGTCCTAAGTAGAAACCTAACAGAATGCAAGCCCCCCTGTATAGAATAAATGAATAGTTCTTTTCCAATTAGTTGAGTTTTTAAAATAGATTTAGGTTAAAGAACAAATGCAAGAAAAATAATAAAGAATCCCAAAATGACCTGTTGGCTCAATTTCTGGGGAGCAGTGATAATTCTAAAATTATGTGCCACTAATCTTTCTTTTGAACATTTAAATTGTCTTTCCTTTTGGGGCATGAAAATTCATTGTTTTCCTTTAACTTCTCTGTGAGAAAGCGGAGAGGAGTAGCACTGAGTGCTGGCATGCTTGAGAGAGCTGGGGAGCAGTTGTGGAGCAGCAATCAGTCTTGCATATTGCAATATCTAAGTGGGTAATGATGATTAATGTTCAGCAGGATGCTGTGTGCTGTAGAAATGATGCCTCTTCTGTTGGATCTGTATGCAGACAGAGGCCTGCAAAAGCTGTAGAGAAAGTAAGGACTATTTGCTTTGGCACAGCCTTGTTAGCACCAGGATTTCTTACAGGCAGGTTGTGTGCTGCTTGCATATTGGAGGTTTTTTAAAATTAATTTAGGTTGTTTGGACCCTTGCTTTGCTCTTATTTTTGCTAGAAAGTGGCTGATACTTTGAAAAGTAATTCTGGGGTTTTTTTGTTTGTTTGGGATTGAAGTGAAGTGTGGTGTTGGGGGGTTAAATATGGAGTGGAGAGAGCTGGGAAACTGCTGTGGGTTAATCCCCAATCTAGATGTAACTGTCACATTCAAATATGACTCATTTGAAAAGAGGGAGGGCTAGACTGTGTCAATGATCTGTTGCTTTGGCTTTTTAAGTGCACCTGTATGCATCTGATTCTCTCCAGGGTCACAGTTGCAAGTACATGTGCAGTCTGTATAAAGTGCTTTAATGTAAACATGTATGTGGAGAGATTAGTTGAAAGGGACATGGCTGCAAAATGAAGTTTTTAGGAGAAATCTTTGCCCCTCAAAAAGGAGATTTTATGATGTTTTATTGTGTTGAACATGGGAGCCTCTTTCTGCGAAGAGCTAAAGAAGCTGGAGCCAGCTGTGGAAGGAGCCAGGGAAAAGTCTGGAGTCCATGAGTGGAGAACTCAACATGATGCAGGGGCCTAGCCTAGGTGGGGAGACTTCTGTGAAGTTACTGCATGATGTCCTGGTCCCTGTGGCAGTATACAGTGTTTGGCTTTGAATTTACTCTGGTGAGGACCATGCAGGGGGACTGGAACTTTGAAATGTTGTCATTGCTCCAGATTGCAGCAACTCAGCAGAGATAATTTAATAGTCTGAGCTGCTTTAAGCTAATTCATTAGTTACCTGATGGTGAAATATGATCACTTTTAGTAAATTAAAATATTTTAAGTGAAAATAATTTTTCTCTTCATGTCTCTAAACTGTGGAAGAAAATAAGTACAGCAGCAGCGTGACAAGAGCACCATGTTAATCTGCAATAGCTAAGGTAGGAATAACAGCCTGATGGGACTTGCTGCTTTCAATAAATATTCAAAGTTGTGTAATAACAAACAGCCTGAGGACAAGGTATTCAGGTATTTGACTGCTTGAGAAAATTGTTCCATACTGTCAGTAAGATATTAACACCATATTGCACTGTGTGAATTACAGATTGGTTGTTTTAAAATCACTTAAGTAATAAAATAATAAAATAGTCAGTTCTTTTTAAATGACTGGGGAAATTTTGAGGCTATTTAGGCTGTTCTGTAAAACCTGATTATTAATAGTGGGAATACAAGAAACTTACCATTTTTGTGTATTTTACCTTTCTGCACCTTAAAAATAATTATATTGGTAAGTACTAAACTGACTCCATTTATTAAATTCTTTCTGTAAAACCTTTACTTTGAACTACCACTGTTTGAAATAATTCCATTAACAGTGTGGAACACTATGAACAGAAAACTGGCTAACTAGTAATTTTCAAAATAATAACAACAAAAAAGGAGTTTTGGAGGGGGGCAGGTGATGTGTCCCAAGAAATACACTGCTGGGTAGGCTTGGCTGAGGGAGCTTGCTAGCACTGGTGTGGCAGAAGATGAGAAGTCCCAGAGTGACAAGCTGTCCTCGTGCCGCCTGTGCAGTCTGTTGTACCTGGGTAGCCTGGGTGTCCCAGCACTCTGATGGCAATTNTACCTGGGTAGCCTGGGTGTCCCAGCATGGGTGTCCCACACCATGGCAATGGTGTGCCTCTGCACAGCAGGCACAGTTACCCCATTTTGGAATGAAGCATGTAGAGCACTCTTACTTCGTCCCCTGAAGCCCATATTCCATCGATTCCAATTTGATGAAGCCCACAGGGACCTCTAGACCTTGTATTTTTATCTGCTTGCTGCGGGCTGTTTAAATTGGCTGTTCCCTGACTGTGTCCCCTAACATGTAACTGAGACCTGCCTGTTTCAGAAGTGTATTTGTTCTTTGCATTCTTGAGAGATGCCATGGCTCTTGTACTGCTTTTATTCTTGTATTATAGATGAATGTGAACACCTTCCCTCCTTCCTTTGTATGAATGTGTCTGACTTCAGTGTCAACTTTTGTCTCTTGTTCTCCTGTGCTGTGAGATTGAAGTGTCTTTTCCAGACCTGCTGTTGCTTTGCATTTGAGTCACATGCATCTGCTGTTTGTTTGTGAATCCAGTCACAGTGTCCAAGTCTCACAGACAGCTGCTTCTCTCTTTTCTCTGGCTACAGTTTATGGCTCTCTGCTGCATCTCTTGGAATATGGAGACTCAAGGGTAGAGCCCACACTTCAGCACTGATCTCAGCTCTTCCCTCTCTGTCTGTGGGTCACTATTCCCTATCAGTACACCTGGGCCTTGCAGTTTTACTCATGAGCTCGTTGTGTGGGGAGGTTCATGTGGAGCTCCTGTGCTGCTGCTGCCCACAGAAGGCCTTTTTCCAACGTTGTCCTGTATGTCAGACTTTAATGCACTATCCCCAGATGTATTAGCTTCTGTACATAATTTAAGATTTCAGTCAACTGTTTAAAACCTGTAGCCAGCAGGTTGAGGGAAGTGATTCTGCCCCTCTACTCAGCTCACATGAGACCTCACCTGGAGCTCTGTGTCCAGCTCTGGCATCCTCAGCACAGGAAGGACGTGGATCTGTTGGAGCAAACCCAGAGGAGGACCACAAAGATGATCAGAGGGCTGGAGCACCTCTCTTACGAGATCAGTGTGAGAGGGTTGGGGTTGTTTAGCCCAGTAAAGAGAGGGCACTAGGTTGACAGCAACCGTCCAGTTCCTGAAGGGAGCTACAAGAGAGATGGAGAGGGATTTTTTACAAGGGCATGTAGCAACAGGGCAAGGGGGAATGGCTTTGAGTTGAAGGTGGATAGATTTAGAGTAAATAAAAGGAAGGAATTCTTTACAGTGAGTGTGGTGAGGCACTGAACAGGTTGCTCAGAGAACGTGGGGACTCCCTATCACTGAAAGTGTTCAAGGCCAGGCTGGATGGGGCTTTCAACAATCTGGTCTAGTGGAAGGTGTCCCTGCCCATGGCAGGGGGATTGGAACTAGGGGATCTTAAGTTCCCTTCCAACCCAGACTATTCTGTTATTCTATGATTGTATGAAAAGCTTGTTTAAATGGCCAAAATAGCTGAATTTCTTCTGCCTTGACCTTATCCTTTTAGATTCTTCATCCATTGCTTTCTCATCCAAAATTTACATCAGACCTTTGTACCCTGAGACCTGCAAGGTACCTGCGCTTGAAACATATTGTGATATAAAACAGGAATTGAAACTGGTTTTTAATTTTTTATTTCTATTGAACCCAGTCAGTGCTAAGGGAGCGAAACAATAGTTCAGTGATTAATTTGGCTTTATTTCTTATAGTGAATTCCTAAGTGAAAGCAATCTGGAGATCACTACCTTTTGGTAGAGAACTGGTTATTTTTTCTCCTAAAATTTAGCTTTCTTCTCGTATGCACACACCTACACATGCACAATTAAAGTTTTGTACAGATTCCAATGGTAATTTTTAGACAGAAGTTTCAAAGTTTTGACATTTTAATTTTTTGGTAAACAAAAAAACCTCTTTATCATATAAATGAGGGTTTTCCAAAATAACTCAACATTTTGTCTGGAAGGCTTGTGAAAACGAAAACTATTTCCAGGCTTACGTAATGGGAACAATACAATTAAAAATAGATGAGTCTATTCTTTTCTTATTGGTTCAACATGGTATATTTTTAGTTTTCTATATTTCTTTTGAATACTTCCATGTTTCCCTCTGTAGAAAATGTCAACAACACTCTAATTAATTGTTCTACTGTGTAAAGAAGAGTAGGCTTTTTATATATGAGCAGCACCAAACTGCTACTATGTATTTACAGAAAATCAATAAGGAAAATCTAGCTAGAATATTGTCACTTCCCAAAGGAAGTAAAATTTAATTTTCACCGATCAAAATGTCAGCTTGATGAATGTATGTAAGACTACATATACCAAACTGCAGAGTTCATTATACTAATATAAATTACAGAGTTATCATTATGTTAATTACATAATGCCTAATAAAATAAAATTGACAGATCTTAATAATTTGGCTTTATTAGAAAAAAAATATTATTTCCAGTAGCTCCTGGGTATTGAAATCATACTTACCTGTTCAATGTTCTCTAAAGTGCACTTGAAGGGCTCAACTCATGCATTTGTCTATTCTGTGTCTTCATTTCCTTTTCCGTAGGTGAAAATTTTAATTCCTTACAAGTATTTCCCTGTAAAATACACTTATGTTTTGAGTCTTACTGCTTTGTCCATTTCTGGTTTAAAATACTTGTTAATGAGTTTTTATTTTGGTTTTGTTTGTATTTTTTTTCCTTCTAGAACTTGTAGAGTATATAGAAAATATACATTTTGTCACTTAAAGCCTTTCAGTTCACTGTTCAGTACTTTCTCTCCTCACATGCATCTCTTGGCATCCGACACATGGGGAGTTTTCTCCTAGAGCTGGGTACCCTCCCAAAACCAGGAGAGAGGCAGGAGCTTGCTGCTGCTGACATACCATTCATGTTCCCCTGTCCAAGCAGCGACGGTTTGGCCAGCACAGCTTCTTAATTTATCTCATCTCCCTTATGGCCCTCCCTGCTGGAATGGGATGTGGGCCTATCTGCTCCCAAAGTAGCACTGGCTCCAGACCAGGCTTCTCAGTGCTTGGACCAGTTGGAAGTCGAAAAATCCAGGAATGGAGATGGCACAGCCTCTTGGGGTTACTCAGCTGTCTCACTATCATGACTGGGAAACAGTTTCTTTCACCTGCTGGAATGTGGTCTGATGTGTGCTATGCAGAGGGGGGACAATCCCTTATCTTGATCTCTGAGCTCTGCCCCTGTTTGTACATCCCAGGAGCTGCAGGGTGCCTTAGCTACCAAGGCACAGTGCACACCATCGAGTCCTCCAGGTCATTGATAAGGATGTTACAGGTCTCAGGACAGAACCCTGCAGTTCTCCCTCCACTTGGTGCTGGTCTCTGGGTGGGCTACAGCTCACTCAGCCTGAACATCCAACCAACATCTTACCTGTCTGGTTTAGTTGAGCTCCAGTCTTTTCTCTTTCTTGTCCATCTCTCTGAATACTGTGTAAATTCTTAATAGCAATTATAGTTGTGTTGCTTTTCCTCCATCACCCCCTTTTTCCTTTTCCCAAAAAAAGACCCTATACATTGCAAAACACAGAGCAGGGGAGTGACATAGTAACCTAAGATTTACTCAAGAGGGTTTTCTGTGCTGTGGCTCCCATGCTTGTCTTCCCCAAATCATGAACCATTAGTTGCCACAGAGTAAATAGGATAGTTAGATTCTTTCTGGGAGGACAGGTAACTGATCGCTCTAAGAACCTGCATTGCACAGTTGAACTTCTGGAGCTGTAATGGAGTTTAACAGCTTTTATCTCCACAGCGTGTTCTTTCAAGCAGCTATCACAGAGGCTTTACTGAGTTGGTTCCTTTTCTTCGGTTATCTGCTGCTGGATTCCTGTGTTTTGTGTTGAGGAGATGGAGAAAGCTATGAAAGGATCTAAGATGACATGAACTTACCCATCAGCTTGAGAGAAATGCTGCAATTTGTCGGTTCTGACAGTGCAGACTGCAGTATGATTTGCATGCTGCTGAAACTCTGCCTTTGAATAGGTGAGGAAAGGATGGATTTGGTCCTGTTTCTCTCTTTAAAGCCTGTTATGGCTGTTGCATTGGTATTAAAAAAATATAAAAGGTCGTGCTCTCATTTCACGATTTTCCTCATTTCTTGAGGAAAAAGAAGAGATGGCAATAATTTGCTCGACTGTAGAAGTCAGAAAAATTTTTTTATGAAAACCAAGAGAAAGAAAGCCTAAATTTTGTAAAGTGGTAAATGTTGAATAAAGGTTAGATTTATACAAGGTTAAATTATTTTGTCAACACATTGGCTATAAGGATAGATGTACTGCTCAGTTCAGGAGGACCAACCAGCAGCCCGCCAGAAAATTATGAAGAAGGCAGAACTGAGCCTTTTACAGAGGCATTTACCTGAAGAATGACAGATTATAGTAATAAATTGAAAAATGGGAGGTTCAGACTGGATATGAGGAAAGAAAGCTTTATCATAAGGATAATTAAGCAGTGAAGCAGGTTGCCCAGAGGCTGTGCAGTTTCCATGCTTTGATGTGTTCAAGACTAAACGCAATAAAGCCCTGAGGGGAAACCTGGTTTGTCCTTACTTTAGCCAGCAGGTTGGACTAGAGACATCCATACATCCCTTAAAATCTGAAATACACTCTGGGATAAGGGTCTTCATTATGCGAGATTCATAGGGGCCTGGCTTTAAATTGCATGGCCATTTGGTCTGGGTGAGTTCTGCAATTTATACCCTTTGAAAAGACCAGTTGCTCCACAGCCTTTCGTCATCTATAGCAAAACCACCAGTTATTATTACAAGGGATAATTTCATGTTGAATGCTACAGAGGTTCATTTGATTTTCAGGTGGTATCAGTTGTTGTAAATTTAGAATTCATTCTGTATGCTTTTGTTTCATACGGAGTGCATCTCTTTCTCCATATTAACCATGTCACAGGCTACATTTTCACTTCTTTCCCAGGCTTCCTTCATTGTTAATTTTAAGTACAGCTTTGTACTCACTTGCTTCTGCTAGTCTTTCTGCATATTTTTCCCCCTTTTATTATATTTCCCAGTGTCTAGAGATGTGATGGTAGCAAGTTATTTAGGTAAGTTTGTCATCATGCAGAACAAAGAATTTGTTGACAAGAGAAAACAAACCCCAGATGCTGTCATTGTCTGTGAAATTTGTAATTCTCAGGGCATTTAGTGTAAAGTTATCATGGATCTTTTGTCATTATTACTGTTGTTAATAATATATTCTTCCACTGCCATGCAACAGGCTTCCTCAGCTTTTTTTGTAGCAAATTTTCATGCTGCAAGCCACTTCTTTATAACTGTTTTGTTTTGATACTTGTTTTGGTTCATATTTTGAAAGGAAATATTCTTTTGCATCAGTGATACCTGATAATTTTATCGCAAAATTATATGCCTCTGAGATATGAAGCATAACTTACCCACTTAGTGCACATGCTTAGTGAATTGTGGTACTTCGATCTTGATTTGAGGGAAGGACCCTGTACTTTGACATTTTAAAAATTTGTATCCTTGAAACAGTTGTGTTTTATCTTGCAGAGCTGGAGGTTTATATAGAAGGAGTCAGGGTGGTGGGAAAAGTATGAGTTTGGGGAATTCTATAATTAGGACCCAGAGTTAACCCTGCTTTGGTGAGGACAGTTTACTGAAAGCTTTGGACTGAGTAAGGGTTTCATTGTTTAGACTGCCATCAGTCTGTGTCTTCATTCTGACTCTTTGCAGGCAGCATCTTTGTCCCCCTGAGTTTTAAATACTCCCTGAACTGAGGAGTGTTGGGATCTGATCCATGACGAGACTGAAATTTTCTAAGGCAAGGAGGGCAGGACAGGCTGTGGTTTGGCAGGTCACAGCTGACCAGCAGCACATTTTTTTGGCGGGGGCTGAATGTTCAGGCAGTTACTAGTGAAATACATGGATTTGCATATGCATGTGCTCTCACAAAACCAGACTACTTTAAACTGAGATTTAACCTGAGAAATTTTATCTTTCCCATAACATGAAGCATTTCAAAATGGGGAATCAAATCTTTGCAATCTGGTTAAGGTCATGGCGCCATCTTCATGCTATAGTTTTGATTTTACTAGGATGTAGAGTTTTGTTTGGCTTATGGGTGGACACCTTTCCTTTGAACTGTGTAAAAGCTTACACTGTGTTTTTTAGTTAAAAGACTGCCAGCAGCTGGTTCACATTTTTAGTTTTTTTTTTTTTCTCTTTTGGTAGCTATGTGAATTGTGAATTGCTCTGAGGAAAATACAAATGAGTTTTGAATTAATTAGAACTATCATTCTGGCTTAAGGAAATATCAAAACATAGCCCATAATTGTAAAGCATTTGCAGGTCACAGAAGACCTTGCTCCTGACCATCAGGTGTTCTTGCACAATATAGATGCAAATGGCTTATTATTCCCTAAGTAATAAGGAACTGAATTTTAAAAACATTTCAAGAGTGAGAATTATGGTTCATCTGATTATTGATATATTCCAACTCTACATCTTACAACTTAGGTTTTTTTCTGAAAATATGTTAATTCTTTCTCTAGAAATGATTGTTTTGTGGCAAAGATTTTTGTGTCTCTTTCAAGACCCAAGGTTGAATTTTCAGTATTCTGCAACAGGTTTGTAATTAAGAAGAAAGGTTATTTTTCCCCTCTTCCAGAAAGTAAATACTTAATTTGTTTTTTGAATGCTTAATTCAGAGGTCTAATGTGCTGAATTTGTAGTAATGGTCTCATTTGATGAAGCTTTCTGAGAACTATTTTATACATGGGTAAAGGTAATGACAGGATGCTCCTAGGTTTGAGTCCCAGCTCATTAAATGGATGCCTTGGAATCCTAGCTGGGCTATTAATTTTTCATGTCTTTATACAGTATAAATGATTAATGTGTGCTCCTGCACTAGAGTCTAAGATTTTGAAATGGGGAATAACACATGACACAGCATACTTTCAGCTGTGAAAATGTTTCCCAGGGGAGCACTGAAACCTGAAAGAAGAGTGAACAGACCAAACGAAGAGTTAAATTAAAGAAAATGCTTTAGGTTCTTGTCATTTGAAAACAGATAAATATTGTAACTTCCCATGAACATTATATTGTTACCTACAGATGTAGAAAAACCTAGGTATTTAATGTCATGTCAGATAAGGTACTTCAAAAAGTATCTCGAATAAAGTACAGGTGGGGTTATTTAATTAGTTAGTCTTTGCATTCAAGTGAATTCCAATGAGAATTTATGCAGTTGGTAGCAGAGGAGTTACTTTACCAGTAGTTCCCTGCTGGGAGTTATTTTAGAAGGAGTGCTTTGCTCCCATTGCCTTTGAGGAGATGCTGTTAGGTCTCTGCCAGTTGAGGTGGTCCAGGGAAGCAGCAGGAAGAGCTGTGTCTGAGAGAAGTTTGCTCCACTTGCAGGCTTCTGAGGCATGGACCATGAAATACACACAAACACGGGGCCAGAAGCCAAAGACTGCAAATAAAAGAGATAGCAAGGACTAGGATGTGCTAGGGGATGATTTGTGTCCTTCATTTTCCACTGCTGATGGCAGTCTAAAGTCCTGCAGTTCAGGGGTATGTGAAGTGTATGACTAATGCAAAGGGCACATATTTGTTTGTTTCACAGTGCCATTACAGTAAAGTTCCTTTCACTTGCTTAGGCCTTCACTGTTGTTTCACAGCATGAATTTTTACAAAAAAATGAAAAACTGAAAAACTTACTGGATGATCCACACTGAATGACATTAGATAATACCAGGCCTGAAAACGATTCTTGCACTTTATTGGAAACTGCATCAATTACTGATTTAAGAAAGGCTTTCTGCTAACCAATTTACTTGGCTGCATTGTTTCTGTGGGAGATGTTACATGTTACCATGTTTGCTTGTAGAACATTTTCACTCTTTCAGCTTTTTTTTGGTTCTAACATGACAAAATACAGACACTCGTTAAAAAAATTAGAAACTCTCATGCACTTACAAAATACTGCTGCAGGTCTCCTGACTTTCTTATTAGAGGTTCTCTTGAGATACTTCTCAACATTGGTTAAACTAAGGAGCTTTCTCAGCCATGTGCTTCTGTAGTGCTGCCTTGGAGCCAAGTGGGAAACTCAGTAGTGTGTTACTTCCAAAAACTGAATTATACTAATAGCGTAAGAGGTTTGCAACCTTGCTTTCTCTCATCAAGGCTTCCTTCTTTTTGAGGGGCTCTCAGGAGATGCATCTCCCATCTTGTCCTGTTTGGTAGTAATTCCTCTTCTGCTTCCGTCTTCAGTGCAATTTCTGGGAGTCCCTGAATTGCAGCTGTAGCATAGAGTAGTTTCATACGCACACAGGCACAAATTTGACTTATACTACTTTTGTACCAAATATGTCTGCTCTAAATATGTACCAAATACCAATCTGTTATTTATATTTTGTAGCATTGAACTTCAGAATCACAGGAATGATTGAGGCTGGAGGGGACCTCTGGAGGTCACGTTGTCTAATCCTTTTCTCAGGCAGGGCCACCTAGAGTTGGTGGCCCAGGACTGTGTCCAGTTGGATTTTGAGTATCTCCAAGGATGAAAACTCCATCATATCTCCATGTGAATGAAATCTAATTCGACCTTTTTGGGTATTTCAGCACTAATGAAGTATTTGGGATGCATCTAGATCAGTAAATGTTTTCTTTGATATTTGCAGTAAATCCCAAATTTGGTCTGTTGCAAGGCTGCCATGATACATAGAAGACATGGGGACTTACTGAGTATAAGCTGCTGAAGTGTGTTTTGTGGCTGTGTCAGGGGGTTTCTTGGATGGGAAAGGTGACATGGTGATGGACTGTGGGGGAGGTGAATAAGCTGTGTGAAGCATGGCTTATGCACTCTGTCCCCATCTCTGGGACTGTGTTATTATACTCCCGTCCCTAGACCCCTCTCTCAGGAGGTGTCCTGTTTTCCAGTGTCCACCCCCTGACGTATGTAGATGTCACCCTTGGATGCCATTTCAGGACCTAGACATGGGCTTGGGACAGCCCTTGAGTAGCTCTGCTCTTACCCGCAGGGTACCACACCACTGGCAGCTCCACGTTGTGTGGAGTGCTCAGAGTACAGCCCACAGACTTGGGAAACTTCCAAAGTAAATTTTATCCTCCTTTTCTTTTCTCTCCTGATCCTTGCCAGATTTGTGGTCTTAGGCCATAGAGAGAAGTTGGAGAATTACTTGGGTTTTGCTTAGCTTAAGTAAGGCTTTAGGAGAAAATGCAGATGAAGATGCCTTGATGTGGTACACAGGGTTGTTTTCTCTTCTAAAAATGGAGAGGTGGGGAGTTGTCACAAGATGATGCTCTTGACTGGCACAGAAAAGTTTTGGGGCATCTTGCCACCTAATTTCTCAATGCTGCAATCTTCCCACCTATGAAGCAGGAGTGGACAAATTTGCATTAGCAAGTGTTTTGTGAGGTTGAATATTTTGAGGTTGCTCAGCTGTTTTGGGACTCTCAAAGTGAAATTACAGTATAAAGGGCACATAAATAATTATATTTGGCCACTTCATTTTTCAAGACGACTTCGTTCTAAGCTAAGGAAACTTCAAAGCTGGCATGTCATTAGGAAATAAAAGATGACTGAAAGCTAAGGAGGTTATTAAGCCAAACTGTGATTAACTGAATTAGTATGAAGCAATGGCAAAATATTGCCACATTTGTAATTACATCTTTAAAAACATGAACATTTTCAAAATTGATGTTAAAAGCAGGATTTTTACCAAAGACTCTCTTTGCATGATTTTCATTTATTTACAGGAAAATAACTAATGCCCCAGAATATGATGAAACTACATTATTATCAATGCCTAAAATGCAACAAGATGAAATTGAGTAAAAATTCTAATGTGTGGGTTTTATTCTCTCATATTCATATAAATTCATTTTACAAATAGAATAAAAATACAGGTTTACTAGTCATGCATATTAAAATTATTTCTCCTATGAGAAGTTTGGCTTTTTTGAGGATTCTTTGAGATGTAAGCACCAAATTATTAACCATATGTTGCCTCAGTGATAAGCAAGTGTTTATTGACTGAATGTTTTGCTGGGGCTGGCTACAGTAGAAAATGAAAATACACTGAGTAAATTAATAAAGAAAGTGCAAAGAATAAAATTATTGCCATTTCTATAAAGGTAAATTTTTTGCAAAATTATTCCAGTAGAAGCTAAGGGGCCATATTTTCCTGGCAATATGAAATTTCCCACTGAGCTTTTAATTTGAGTATCAATATAAAAGATTAGCCTGAGACAGGTGATTAAGTCTCCAATTTCATTTCAGATGGGAAAAAAGAAAGCTGTGCAGCAGAGCATGAGGAACTATCCTCTGGTGCTCTGTGCATGGTCATTGTTTTTTCAATCAGATTTTAAACTGCAGTGTGTGCCCTGCTTCTTTGTCAATGTGCTGGAGGAAAGCTGGTTGTGCTGTCTGAGAGGAATGCACCAGCTTTCAGTGGGGGGGGGGGTTCATTAACAGGTTGTTCTTTGGTTTTTTTTCAGTTGCAACATGAGTAAATACAAATTTCTGGTACAAGTTGCTAGTAAGGATAGCAGTCAGACGCAGGCTACAGTATATATATAATTTTCTGTCTGTGCAAGAATAAGAAATAAGGTGTTGATATCAGCATGTCAATATTCATGGGGGAAAAATGTGCAGAACCTGCAAGAACTGGCTGCTGTGCATACAATCTCTGTCTGATGATATTACTGGAGATGTCATTTTATGGTACTGCTTAACAGGAGTTTTCATAGAGATGGCTATATCTGCAAAAGAGAAGGAAAATGCTAAGAGTCAGTGAGGTTTTACTGGTTGGTTACTGTGCAGAGGTAGTATTGAATGCTATATGTCTGTCCAATTTAAAGACTAAATGGATAGTTCCAAGCAGAAATTAGGATGTGAACATGTCAAGAAAATAAATGTTAGTCTCTCACTGTAGACGAGCTTTAAACAGCCTCTACTCTTCTGAATATTTGCACATTATATCTTAGTGCTAGATAAATGCATTTGCTATTTCTCCATTATTATTATTATTATTATGTGATTGTGTAAAAAGCTGTCTGGATTTTATAGCCTCTGACTGCTGCCAGCTCTCTTTGAATTAGTTCTGTCATTTCTATCATACGTTACTTGAGTAAAGGATTCTCAAGTATTGTAGCCTCTTAGGGCTGTGGCTTGTTACCCTCTCCCAGTATTCTCTGCAGATGATAGAGATGCTCTACTAGTAGGAGGATTTTAGGGTTATTTTTTCTTCTGAAAGAACTTTTGCTGCAATAATGCTGTATTTATACTTCATGGTGATCACAGTCAGAACATCAGTGTTAGTTTTGAAGATCTCAGCCTCTGTGGAGAGGGCCCATCTCTGTGTTGCAGATTAATTCCCAAAGCTAATTAAACCTCATGAAACAGTTTTTTCAAGCCCAGCAAAGCTACTACAATTGAAGATGGGATTGCTTCGGCTGAGTGACATAGCTGAAACTTGTGAAGCATCCAGCATCTGTGAACACTCTGTCTTTTGTGGTTTGGGAGCACATTCATTCCTGTTTTTCAAGAAAGAGGCTGTAAGAATGTATGCATTTGGTGAATGATACGTATTCCCTGAGGTGCTGGGGTAGCAGTGGTTGACGAGAGAGACTATTCAAGTGTGGATCAGAGTCAATGCCTGAAATCTTCCAGGGGTTTGAAAAATGTCAATGTCAAAAGGTTCTTGTCCCATTCAACTCCTTTGGCTTTCCTTTTCAAAACATGTCAGCTTGAGTGTAAATATTAAGGCTTTCATTCTCACGATGACATCCTTTTGAAGCGTAAACGAGATTTGTATAACCTTTGCTAGATATTTAACATGAATTTTGCAGAGTACACAGGTAACTATCAGCATATAGGGAGTTGATAATGCTTGCAGACTAATTGCTTGAAAATGGATTCACATTATCCGTGAAAAACACTAATAATTCATTTAGCTGAAAGCTCAATGCACATGATCCTTCAGAACTGTCTGACTCAAGACCTTCTTTGAATTTTAACTGTTTTTTTCTTAACCAGATAAGGATCTTAGATAACGTGCTCGTCTTGCATAATTGCTTTATTGCAAGAAAAGTATTCCTGGAGGATGTTCTTTTCTTTTGTTACTTCAGCTTTCAGTGTAATCCTATTTCTGCCTCTATATCCAAAATAATATAGAGGACTGTTTTCTTATGACATTGACAAGGCATGACTTTATTTGGCCTAGAGAAAAAGCCTTCTTTACTCATTCTTAGAAGGTAATACTAATTGCAGATACTGATGTGTTCTTCCCTCCTACATTCTTGTATTCAGTCAAAACTGAATATATTTTCAGATGAGACCTGCAGAATCTGCTGCTCTTTAATTTCAGGCCAGAAAAAACAGCACTCTGCAGCCTCAGTTCATCTCACTGGTGAGCTTCTCTTCATGAATATCCTTTATTCTGCTTTCTGAGCAGGAAGGTTTAAGAGCACTTTGTCTTTGAAAACTCTCAGCAATGGTTTTGATTCCCATTTGCTTTGGTACGAGGTAGTACTAACTTTCATATTTGAACTACAAGGTTCATGAGTTGCTAATGAGAAACAAAACAAAGAGCCACATACGCGTGATAAATTTTAACCCTTGGAGTCTGGTCTTTGTAGAGTCCCTCTGTAACGAGTGGAGATGATCTGGTAGCTCCTCCAGGAAAAAAAAAAAGTTTTCCAACTTCCTCTGCTGGGTTGCTCCAAACTTCAGTCTGTCCATTGAGAGTAGAGGAAACCTCATGAAATTACAGTTTTAAGGCTACTTATTTTTAAGGCTAGTTTCCCAAAGAATTTCTTAATAGTTAAAACATATGTAAGAGAATATTTTTAATAGCTCCATGCCAAATCAGTAGGCTGAATGTGTACATGCATGCTGATTGTTGTATTGTAAATGCAACATACTTCATCCAAAAGAAATTGCTTGTATTAAACAGCCACATTACTGCAATTTAGAAAAATATAACACATGAACAGCCAGCCTACCTTTTCTTACACAGGCTTCAAATAAGATTAAGCTAAAGTAATCGCTGTAGAATAGGTTTCATCAAAAGCAAAAAAAAAACCAGTAATTTTTTTTGGTTCCCTAAAATATCTTAGCAATAGAATAACCAGTTGTCACCTGAGGAATTGATAGTCAAAACTAGTGTATTACCAGAAGAATGTGGGAATCTGTACTGTAAAAATTCCTGATGCTTTCTTGCTCTTTATTAAAAAAAAAATAAAATCAGTGTGGTATTTTAAGATGTGTTGAATTATCCATGTAGACATATTAAACAATGAATACTGTTGGCTTTTAATAATACAATTTTAATAATTACTGTTGGTTTATTTTTTATTGAAAAAAGCAGTGTCTTTGCAGCCCAGAGCTGTATTTTCTTTTTATATTTTTTATATTATTTTTTTTCCTTTAG
Organism: Promerops cafer; assembly: GCA_013398275.1. NCBI lineage: Eukaryota > Metazoa > Chordata > Aves > Passeriformes > Nectariniidae > Promerops > Promerops cafer. Next base: position 9,091 of record VZSE01001288.1, on the reverse strand, counting down.
TTGTTGTCCTGTTTAAAATCCTGTATCATTGCTACTGTATTCCAGGTTCTGCACCTCAAGCAAAAAAGAAGCTGAGATTTCTGTGTATTGCAAGGGGATTTTATACAGCATTTCTTTAATATGGAAAGTGTGTAATGACACAGTGCACTAATTTGGCATGATTGCATTCCTCAGTGGTGTTGTACCTGGAAATCATCTAGAACACCCATTAAAGTTAGTTTCATAACTCTAGAAATTAGGAAGTTGTTGCATTTGCTAGAACTTATATTAGAACAAGAAAAAAAATGTAAGTTGTCCCAAAATAAATTAGATCTTTTTGATACAAGACAACAATACCATACAAGACAACAAACAAGTATGTGAAGTGAAAACTTCCTAGGGAAAAATACTTTCATTCATATTCTTTTAATTGTAGGTGTTTGAAAGGCTTGAACTTCTTGAAGCAGTCTTGCCATGATGAGTTATTTGACAGTATAGAAATGTAATCAAAATCCTTATTGAACAGTTGACAGCATTGGATTTTTTTTATGTTTTATCATGAAAATAGTGATGTATATATAGTAGAGAAGTTTATAATTTGCGTGAGTAAGTTTCTTCTGGATTGTGAATGCATTGTGCCATTTATGAAGTGACATAGGAATTTGTACTGTATAGGTAAGTTTGTTTCGGGCTGATATTTTTCTCTGGTCTCACTGTAATCCCATTATCTCAATTTTTTTGTCCTACAGACAATGGAGAACTGACTATAATATTGTAAAAAATGTGTTCTTTGTAAGAACTTGATTTTAATGCAATTTTTGTAAGATGGTGGATAGAAGCTGAGAAAGTATTTTATTTTTCTCTCTTTCCACAAAATCAAATGTGTTATGTTACAATTTAGTCCCCAGTTGAAGTAACAGCCTAAGCTGTGGGTGTTGTGCAGTATGTACCTGATCCCTCCTCTCTGATGCTCTGAACTGGATAATGAACAAGTTATTCTTCCTCCCTATAATTACCAAATATGCTGGGAATTAATGCCTAGCAATAAGTACCCATATTTCATTCAATGCTCATGTGCCAGCTTTCAAACTCAAGAGATGCCAGATGTCTTGATGTTTGGGGGTCTTGCTGTTGTTTTTTTTTTTTTTTTTCTGATGTCAGAGTTAAAGATGAAAATGAAGCATGGTGGGTTTGTCTGTGCTGCTCTTGATCAGTTCAATGGTTCATTCAATAGACAGTCTCTAGACATGAGACTGCTATTTTATTTGGGCTTTTTATTCTGTTTTTCTTTTAAATTTAAAATATTTAGCATTTAATGATAGTATTTTGCTTGGAATGTTTTTTGACTGATTTCAGGGTAAAAGATAATGTAGGGCATATCTGAATAAGGAATACTTTTGATAAAAAAAGAAGTGTAAAAATGCTTGAGACTCAGCTAAAGAATGTTGCATTGTCTTGACAAAGTTCTTGGTTTATTTTCATGGCCATAATATTGCTTTGTTCAAATTTAGTGAAAAATAGTGAAGAATAGGTGCCGACTAAGGCATAAGGTCTATTATATGATCATCTGAATTTTAACAGTAATTTTAGAGCAGGAAGGGGTAACTAGTGCAAGAACATTATGAAAGCTTTCCAATGAGTTGACAAATGATTTTTTTGCAAAATTGTAAGAGTAAACTTACGCTTTTTATCTGGATGCACTAGTGCTGTCAATGCCATCCTTCTTGAAAATATTTATTGTGCTTAAAATATAAAACAACACTATAAAAAGTGTCTGGAAATCCCCAAGCTTGTATGTTTCTGTGTAATGGGTAGTGTTTGTGTATTGACATTAAGGGCTCCATTATGCTATATAATAAAATTCAAAATCACTTGGCTTCCAACTGGTTTGCTTTACACAAGGTAGAGCTTAATCCTCTGTGTTTGTCTGATTTCTAGGCAGAAAGTAATTTAGAAAAATTTGGGCTTTCATGGCAGATCTGAAGAGTTTGGAAGAAGTCTGACATGAATGTTTGGATGATCATTTTCTGGTGGCATGAGAAGGGCATGCTGTCCTTCAAAAAAAGCAGACTATTGGTAGCCCTTGGATGAAGTTTGGCAATGTGGGAACAAGCAATCTTGGGCTTCTTCAGTGCAGCCTCTAAAATTTTGTTACAGATTTTATGGAGAGAAAAAGTTGTAGTTCATGAGTATGGTGTTTATATTTGAAGCCATTCCACAACTCTGTGCCTAGAAGGAGGAAGAATCTGTACAGAACTGTTGTAGCATTGCTTATCAAGATTTATGATAGTTTGAAATTTGAAAGCTCACTGAACAAGGATTTTCTTCCTCTTCCACCATGATATCCTCTCTGTATGTTCCCTGTCTAGGGGTGTTGCTTAGCAAAGATTATTTCATTTTGGCAGCATAATGGAACTTCAATTTATCTTCCATTTTTCTCCTTTGTTCACTTTTGACTGGTCCATATTCTAACTGGGAAATAGTAATTCTTGCTACTATTCACTGTTTTTCTTTCAGGCTTCTCCTGGAGCCAGCTACTAATTCTGAGAGCCTCTCAATTTTTCAGATGTGCAGTTGTTAAATTTTAACTTAGATTAGATCTAAAGCAAATACTGGCCTATTTTCCATAGGTCCATGCTGACCTACCTTAAGAATGTCTTAAATCATCTTACCTTTTTTTGGTTTAAGCTGTCAGGAATCACCTGGTAAGGTTTGTGAGCTACTTCGATCTTTTAATTTGACTTCTCATCCAGTTAAAAAATTACACTCACTGATTTCTTCACTGAGCTTGTATTTTCTGTTTTACCTATGTGTTTTTAATGACCTCCAGGTTTGATTTTATGTCTTGAATTGATTCCCTAATTACCTGTTTTTTAATGATAAAATATGTTCCTCATTTTTCATTTTAATTCATTTAGTGATCCCATACAGCCATTGACCCTCATGGCACTCTTTTCTCAGTAGACAGAGATCTGACATAACATATTTCTTCAGGAATTCCTTTTTTCTTTAAATTAAAAAAGAAGGGGTGAGGGGGAAGCTATGGGCCCTGCTACTTCTTTATCCCTGCTTAAATCTATCTCCATTTGGTTTTCATTTTAAACATAAGAAGGTGTCTGGTAGGATGCAAAATTATTAGGTGCTTTAGAACTTTTGCAGTTCTTGTAAGTGATTATTTCATTATCATTTATTTTTTTTTAATCTGATATGCATTTATCTGCTAAAGGTCACTACACGTGCCACCCTAAGCTCCTATGGAGGGTGTTGGGGATACATTTTAAGTCAAATTATGTTATAATGTGGAGGGGGTTTGTAATTTCTCTTCCACTGTCTACCTCTCACTTCTATCACTGGTGCCACTGTAACAAGTTTAGGCCCAGCTAAACCAAATAAATCCTTCTGTCTGATAAAAAGTGAAATGAGCAATGTGGTGCCTGAAGGAATATTTCAGCTTGTCATTCCTTTCCAAGGAAAAATGTCTCCTTGCTTTACTACTACTCCGAGGACAGAGAAGATTACAGAATGCCCAAGATTAATATCTCTTCTGGTGCATCATTCAACCGTTTCCCTTAACTTAGGAATGAAAAATTTGTTGATGGTATTTCATGCTTGCACTGCTTTTTTTTTTCTGTGCAGCATCTCTGCATGACGTCATGCAGCTCAGGGCAGCAGCTAAATATGGGGCTGCAGGCTGGTGGCAGGGGGGATTGATGCATTTTAGATGTTCTTTAGGTATAATTTTCAGATGAAAGAAGAGTTTTGAAGGAGAAGGTTTTAAAAATCTCAATTAGAAAAATATGTATCTGTTTATAGAAAACTGAAGATCCTTCAAAGTGCTTTTATATTAAAACAGCTGCCTTTTGTAAGTAATCAAAAGAGAATTGACTCAAGGGTTTCAATCATGTACCTTTTTGGAAAGTAATACAGTGATGTTACTGTATTTGATATGGTGAGGTACTGTTGAATATGGACTTCTGATCTTCTACCTAGCAAACTGAAGGATGAAAGCATCAAAAGACATATCTGAAAGTATAAATGTTTCATCCAGTATGAGACAAATAATCCTTATCTTAAGGTGGACTATCTGAGAGAAAATTAAAAACACAACACTGTACTTCAGTGCCCTTGTATTTGTGGAAACATCTCTGTGGGCAGTCAGGGAAGAATAGGTCTGTGCTCCATGGGAAGTGTTTGGGGCCATTTTATTTGTATGTGTGAGCTCCTTTGTTTTAATGCAGCATCAAAACTTTCACATCCAGTTATTTACCTTCCACCCCTAGACAGTTCTTGTCCAGGCCATGCCCTGTTCCTGTTGTGATCCCTACACCTCTCCTGGCTTGCCAGAGACCACCATGTGACCACCATGAAGGGAGGTCACCATTGGTGCCACTCTACTTTCACTAAGCCTTTCTTGCTAGATGGAAATAAAGTGTGTTCTTCAGAGTCCTTTTAAAACCACGTGAGTAGAAATCTCAAAAATATGACTGAGTTCAAGAAGCATTTGGACAACACTCTCAGGCACATTGTGTGAATCTGGGTGTCCCACAGAGGCCAGGAGTTGGATTCGATGATCCTGATGCATCCTTTATTGGCAAGCAGATTAAAAACTATTTAATTAATTTGTTCTAATAGAGTACACAATTTGAGGGTATTAAGAACATTAACCCTGAAAGAATGACACTTAGTAACAATGGAAATAAATTATAAAATAATCTTTCCTGATACTTTTAAAATCAGTAGTTTCGGGCTTTTTCTTGAGCCTTCTCTGATCCAAGCGGTGACTCTTGATCCCATGGCATGGGGTTTGCTTGCCTCCATGCTCCAGGGATGGTCAGTGGTACCTAATGTAAGAGGATTGCTTCACTGCTCAGGTTCTCAACTGACAGCTCTTCACCTGGTCAATCAGCCCCCGTTCCCAGGATTTTGTTGTGTTTGGGAGTGAAATTATAACCCTTACAATAATGTTGTGAAAAATTAACCTGTGTGTCTCACAGTCATGAGGATGCAAGCTACTAACATGCATTTTCATAACAGAGACTCTTGCTGAACTTGGGCTTTCCAGATTTTGGAATAGTTTCATTGGATTTTGCTTTACATCTCTTCCTATATAAATTGAGGAATATTTGACACACCTGTGTATTCCCCCACATCTTTCTTTCTCTCTAATTAACTTTGGTCCAGTGGTTTTAAACTAATTAGATCATTCAAGCTGGTGCTAGGAAGCAGGGATACGTTTCTAATGTGTTGGATTCAGTGAAGGTACAAATTGGATATTTTTCTGGCAGAAGCTGTTTTCCTGCTTTTTTGTGTGCTGATAGAGGATTTAGTTTCTCTCCTCTGCCCAGTGCTTCCAGGTAAATGAGTTAAAAACATTTTAACTGGGTTAGCCTTCATAGGAGCAATGTGTGTTCTGCCAGGTATCTTAACAGCTGGTAATATTGAATTTCTTTCTTATATGGGGGGAAATGTGACCCAGTGACACAACCAATGGCATACTTAGAATGAGCATTGGGATTTCACTCCACTGATCTTTTTGGGATTCAAGCTGGTTGTTATGGTCCCAGAGCAGTGTATTTCCATTTCTGGCATTTTTCATTGCTTATGCATCTCACATGTTTACTCACAAAGTAAAGAAAAGCTACTGACTAAATGTGTTACAATAAAAAGTGAGGACAATTATCCTTGCTATTTGCCTACCTTGCAGTCATTTTTGCCCTGTTTTGCTTGTTTCTCAACTACAGATTAAACTGGTGTCCTATTTGTGCTTCCTAGACAAGTACTGGGACTAAACAAGCAGTAGCCTTTTCCAGCCAAACATAACCTAAGAAGTGAGAGGAGTGTGGTGGAATGGTGGAGAAGGATGATGAAAGGTGTCCATGGGATACTCCCCAAGGAAGCAGAGAGTTATGAAATGAATGCATGCCTGGTTCCTGCTATATGAGAATGGTTACAGCTATGTGAGGAGTCAGTAGGAGAGACTGAGTCAAATATGATTAGTGAGGCAAAAAGGGAGAAATTGGTTTAGATAAAACCAACTGAGAACATTATGAAAGAAGCCAAGATTGCAGTAGGAAACAAAAGCTTCATAAAGCATATAAACAGAGCAAGACTGTGCCTCCAGGCATGTGCTTGTATTTAGTGGAAGTGTTTAGCTCCAGTGCCTTGGGCAGTGCTAGGGGAAGAGTTGTGCCTTGGAACTAATCTGTTTTTTTCCCTGCTCATCGCCCTTTGCATCTCGAGGGAAGGGGTTGCACTTCCCCACAGAGAGAGGAATGGTGCAGACTTTGCTCCCTGGCTCAATGCTTCTGCTCACTGCTTCCCATCTCCCAAAGCTGGCTGTAGTGACAAGGGAAGGAGCCCTCAGCTCGCCGGCTCTTCAGAGCACGTGGTAGTCAAGCTGCAGGGTGAAGAAGGGAGAGGAAAGGTGGGTGCAAGAGCCAAAAAATGTATTCAAGGATCATCGTGTTATGCATCTGTGCAACTGCAAATTGTTTCGTGCACCGACCAAGTAACAAAAGATGTACTTGCTTGAGGGGTGACAAGGGAAATTTGGTGTCAGACTTAGTTTGCATTGTTCGAATGGAGAAAATGTTTTATGACTGTTTGTGCAGCAAGGCACATGAAGTAAATATGCCAGTAAGTTGAGGAGCATTTTCCTCCTTAAAAGACAGTAAATATTAATGAAGATACAGGTTGTGTGCACACAGATGCACACACAAAAGAAAACATAAGAGGAAGTAGAGCAGTTATAAAAAGCAAACTCTGGAAGAGTTTGATGGCTGCCTTCCCAGAGGTTTTTGGTAGGGGGAAGGTGGGGGAAAATGCAATGGCAGCAACAACAAAAGAAAATTGTAACAGGGTTTTATAAACTCCTGAGGAACTGGGAGAAGAGACTGAAAGGAACTGAGCAGCATCCTCTTCTTAACAGATAAAAGGGAATGTGCTGTAAAAAGCAATATTAAAGTTTGATCTCTTTGCTGGTGACATTTTTCTGATTGATTTAGGGCAGTCCCCATGCACAAGCTTTAAGGGGCCATGCTAGGTCTAACTACAGCACCTTGCCACAGCTCTAGAGAGGCAGGCCCTGAGGACTGGCAGCAAAGGGAACTGTTTTTTGCTGTGGTAAAGACAGCTCAAAACTTAGTAATGGGGCTCAGGGCTAGATGTCAAGGACAGAAAATATTTCATGCTTACAGCCACATGCCTAATGCGCAAGCCTTTATCAAAGGATGGTACCACAGAGACCAGAGCTGGGTGGGAGACATTTTAATTTAAACCTAATGCTGCCAAACACAAACTCATGTTTGGCTTTTGTGTGGATGGAAGTTCTCGACCCTGAAGGGAAGCTCCTTCAGAGCAAGGCTGAAGCTTCCCACTGTGCCTCACTCCACTTCTTTCCACCCTCAGACAGGGCTCAGCCCATACCTCACATGACTCTTGTCACTCTGTAGGGCTCGTAGCAGAGGAGCTTTTGCTTATCCTGTTGAAGGAGAAGGGGAGAGGTTTGAAGGACTGTCCTGGCTTGCTCTCCCTGGAGGCAGGCTGTTAGAAGCCTTAGAAGGGTGCAGCCAAAGGAAGGCTGTCTCCAGCTGTGCTGTGTTTCATGGCAGGCACTGCCCAGGGCACAGAGAAATGACGGCAGAGAAACTGTGCAGATCTTCAGCCATTCCAAACCATCAGCAAGAAGTGTCTTCTGAGGACTGAGTTACTTCTTTGAGATGTGATTTCAAAGGTTGCCTATTTTAGAAGGGTGGTGCTTTTTGTCTCTCTCACCCTTTGAATCAGCATTTCCTCTTGATGTGACAATGGGGCACAGGAGTAACACAAATAAACAGAGCCCAACTACAAAATGATATTGCTTCTACCTAAAGTCCTTAACAAAGGATTCTCATGTTACTTATATTTTAGCTATTTGCTTGTGTACTCATTACAAAATATATCTTTTAGAAATCCTTTGGCATTACCAGTGAGATTGACTTGCATAAGATATGAATATTATGTCTGGATCTGAGGGATCTAAATGTCAAGTTTTGAGATCTAGGTTTTAGACTGAGGGGGGATCACACCAAGCTGCCACTGTACCATACTGCAAGAGCTGATCTGGTTTGCTCTTTGGATCCTGTTGTCTCTAGTTCATCCAGACAGTAGAAACTTAAAACTGTCCACCTTGGTACCTGAGAAGAAATCAAGGTGTTGCTTTGAGTAGGAGCCAAAGGGAGCAACTATAAGATGTTTGCTACAGGGGAATGAAGCATTGGCCATGGAGATTTACCAAAGAAGCAGACACAAGTTGTTTCTTTAAAAAGCTAACACTTTAAAGGGCAAGATACAGAAGAAAAGGGCAGGGATTTTGCTTGTATTTCAAGGTAGCTTGTGTTTTGCCCCCACATTGTAGAGAAGGCTGGTGTATAACACAAGATAGGGCTCTGGCAACAAGGTACTCAGTTACACAGTACCTTTATGTATTGGAAAAAGAGGAGTCTTGAGCAAAATAATGCTAAAAAGAAGAGAGTGTAGACCTATTAATTTGAATTATTTCTTCTTCAATTTTATTCTGTCTTTATATTTTTCAGTTGCTGTGTGAGTGATGCAGTAGTTGGAAGCTGATGCCTTGCTATTGTATACTTGAAATTGTATGTCTTCTGTAAAATTTATGCTAAACCTCTTACAGCTTTTAGGAAAAGAAGCAGCATGTTTCATTTGCTGTCCCTCTATAAACAAAATGTAGAAGGACTTCTTTTTCTTTTTTTTTTTGTTAAGTTTGTGATTTGGGGTAGTAGAAGTAGATTTTTTAAAAATGTGATTAAGAATAAATATGGAAGGACGATTAAATATCTGTCAGATCTCTCAGGAATGTCGGTGTCTAAGAATAAAATTAACTCTTTCTCAGACAAAACCAGGACAGCAGGATTTGTGTAAAAGTTTTTATGCAATTCCTCTTCTGCCTCAAACTTTCATAGATAAAAATTTTCCTTCTCCACTTTGAGTCCAGAAAACTTCTTTTTGTATCTGAATGGAAGTTACCATAAAATAGCAAGATTCCAGGAAGTTTAATTAGAAGACAAAGTAATGAAACTTGTAGTAAAATCAGAGGTCCTAGCACTAAAACAAC
>VZSE01001286.1:0-20161 GCA_013398275.1 Promerops cafer | reverse complement strand
TAATGTAGATCTGGCCAAGCTGACAGAGTTCCTCGGCACCCTCAGCTCTGTGCTGGAATACCGTGCTGCTGTTGTTGAGGCTTTTAGGGAGATGAGGCGTTTCACTGTCAACGACAGCATCCTCTCCAGCAGGGAGCTGCTGCTGCTGCTGCACAAGTGGAGCCTTGTCAGCAAAGACCTGCAGCTGCAGGAGGACCTGCAGGCCCTGGCTGAGAAGTACCACAACAAAGAATTGCTCAGTAAGTGCTGAAATGCTTCAAGGAAGGCATATTTTGTTGCAGCTGTTACAGACCAACAGTACAAGTGAGGCAAACTTCTCTGGAAGCAGTACTAATACATTCTGTCAGACTGATGTAGCTTGAGGGAGGAGGAAAGGAAAGGGAAAGGCATTTTTCAGATCTCCCTTGTGGTGATCTCTAACCTTAACAGGATTTGGAAGCTTTGGAGGAGCACAGTTGAAACAGGGCAAGAGCTTTCGAATGAAACTTAGTTACAAATCTCACCTCAGGCTTTGAAATATGATATTCTTGAATGAAATCTCCAAAGAAAAAGCAGTGCCTGGAGGCTTTGTGCTCAAAGGTTTGAATCACTGTGAGTGTGGATGGGATCTGAAAGCGATGTGTAAGTAAAAACAATCAATCAATAAAGCAAGGAAAACTTAAATAGTTGACTTCCTGTTGTCATCAGTTTTGAAGAAGGCAAAATATATCAGGACTTGTGTGATTTATCTTGTTCTCCTTGTGAACAAAACATGCAAGGAACTTGGCAGTGGGAGGTCTTCAAACAACACTGGTTTCCTGCAGCAGCAACTGCTTTTGGTGCGCATGAAAGCCTGTGTAGGTTTGTTTAAATGTTCTGTATCAGTTAAGAAAGTAGCATGTATTTAAGGGATTCTGTGAAAGCTTTAGCTTTTCTAAAGCTTTTTCACCCTTGAGAATTCCTCAGCAAGACAGGAAGGGAGTTTCTGCAGTGATGCCTGTAACTTACTGCCTGGGTGGGTTGTGTTGCTCCAGGCTTCGGGAGCTTCTCTCGTCTCCAGGCTGGGTGATGCGGTTTGGAATGGGGTTCCAGCCTGGAGTCCCTGGGAGCTCCCGGAGCCCCTTGGAACAGTGCAGGCTCCGTGAGGCTGCTAAAGGAGGCTGGTGCTTGCCCTGGTAACAACGGCATCTACACGGGAGAGCACCTTACAGGCAGAGTTTTGTACCACGAAAATCCTTTGGAGTATCTGATCTTTGTTTTGGTGCTGGTTATCTTCTTACAGAAAATATTAAAGACAAGAACAAATACCAAGCCTCATCTCATTTGTATCGTCACTCTCGGAAAAAGAACAAAGTGGAAGATGATGACACTGCTGCAGACGTGGAAGTGTCTGAGCTGGAGAAATGCAGAGAACATCTGAATTCCATACTTGCCCATTGGGACCCTGTTTTCCCACCACCACCCTCCACACAGGGAGGGGAGACCCTCAGAGCTGGTGAACCTGGAAGTGAGGCAGTGGCTGGCATCTGTGCGTCCACTCATGTGGTCACGAAGTGGCTGGTGAGGTCCCTGGCTGGGCAGAGCCTCCTCAGGGAGCAGGATGTGTCACCAGCGCTGAGGTGGCTGCGGAACCACGTCCTACCACACCTGGCGGCCGTGCGGGAGATGCTCAGGGATGAGACGCTGAGGAACAACCTCTTCAAGCTTTACACCCGGCTCTGCCAGGCCAGCAGCACTTCCACTGGGCTCTGCAGGGAGCTCGGTGTGCTCAGTTCCATCATGCTCCAGCTCATGGAGGAGCAGGGCCTGTCCAGCACCTTGCACGAGCTTGTGAAATCTCTGTGCCTATCAGCAACAATGGAAGAGGATGCGGACAAGACAGGTGACTTGCCTTGTTCTTATCACTCACGTTACGAGGCAGTGGTGGGAGGAACTAGGAAATTCCATGGCTTTTTTAATCCATTAAACTGGTTCTCCCAGATCCACCCAGGCTCATGGCTTCCCAAAGCAGAAGCTGTGTCTTTGGTGGAATGGGGGGTTGGGGTGGGCAGCACAGATCACGGTCACACTGTGAGGTTTTCTGACACTGCAACACTCACACTCCCTCTAAGAAATTTCCCTTTCAAGGACTAAAATGGAACAAAAGGTATAAAAAAATATAATTCCAAGAGGGAAGATAGTCTGCAAAAAACAAGTCCACGTGGGCCTGGATGCTGATCCCTATTGCTGGTCAATGAGAGCATCTGACGGGTCAGATTTCAAACTGTTTCGTTTAACAGGAAACTGCTTTGTTCCTCCTTCTGAGCAGTCATTGGCTTTGCACGGGCAAAGCCGCTCCAGCTTTTCCATCTAGGAAAAGAGTTAGGGAACTACTTTAAAACACAGTCCCGGAGGTCAACAGCTTGGCTTGCTATTACTGTGTGGAAATAGAGGAGTATCTGTTCTGATTTTTCTCTCCTCTTTCTTCCACAGCTGTTTCTGTATTCCTGACTTCCGTTTACATCGGGGACACGTGGCTTGGAGCACGGGAGCCGGATCTGTTACTTACCCATGTCAGATTGGTCTGCACTAGTGCAGGTTATGAATTACAGGATGGCTCAGAAACTCGGAAACAAGGGGAAGAAACTATTATGTCTCTTTGCAAAAAAATTTGGCTACATCAGGGCATTAGTTCAGGGAGCTAACACTTCATCTTTAACGTTCTGTGCTCCGCCATCATCGCTGTGAGCCATGACGGCCTCCTGAGCTGTTCTCACATAGACCTCGCTTGTTTGGTCAAGAAAAAATGAGTATTTTATTACTGTGTGCAAACTCAGGGGGAAAGATTTTATTCAACATCTCTCAGTGGGACATTAAAGCTTCAATTTCCCTTTTCTTGAACAGTCTGAGACACAATATTACTTATATCATTTTTTATTACAGGCATTTTTAACTTTTTGAAGAAAGAGGAAGACTTTGTGCATGTGTGTGTTGTTAATATCCACCCTCTCTATAATACAGGATGGGGAAAAAAGGCTGCAGAGCTTCCTACAATGGGGTGTAAGTTCAAATGATGAGGAGACAGAAATTAAGTCATGATGATTTACTGTTTTTTGAAGAAGCTGGTTGATTTCATGATACCAAAACCAGTATGAATAGAAGACTGACCTAGAAAAACATGACGGTCTTCTTGTGTTTAAAAAGCTTTAATGGCTTTTAAAGACATTTTTAACCGATGTGGTTTATTTTTACTACCCTTTTTTAAAAATAAAAAATAAAAAAGTCCTGATCCATCACTGCTGCTATGATGTGAGACAAAAGCCCATCTTACCTCTACTTGGCACAGGTGAGAGATGGAACTTAACCCCAAAGGATTTCCTGCTCATTGATTATACCTGAGTTTTATTGGGAATTCTCTGCAAAATCTGATAAATTGTTCTCCACTGTGGCCATGAGAGTAGTTGAACATGCCAGTCCAGATCTGCAAACATGCAGTGCCAGAAGGAGAACCTTTGAAATGTAAACCAGGATTTATTCAAGTGACTCATGAATGGGTGCTGTGCCCAGGTCCTTTGTACAGATACTGTACAGGGAAAAACCACAACTGCACGTTCCTTGTGATATGCATTGCATTTTTGGGGGGGTTAAATAAAAATGAGATGCAAATGAGGGAATCGCTTCTATATGTAAATATTCTTGTCCTAAGGGAGCCATCAGCTCTGTACCAAGACGTGAGTTAAAATTATATTTCTTAAAAAACCCACAAGCCCCTTAGAGGCTACATTTTGTCATGTAGAATTCCTAGGAGCTGACATCAGGACATCTCTGAGCCGAATCTATTCGAGTTTAGCCAAATCTAGCCGTGTTCGGCTGAACCGAGCTGAGTTCAAATGAACTGGGCCGAGTGCAGTCGAACCGAGCCGCGCTCTGCCGAACCCAGCCGCCTGCTCTCATGACCATTAATTACCGCGAGTGCAGTCACTGCCTAAGAAGAGAGTAGCCGAAGAGCCGATGGTAGCCGAGATTAGCCGAAGAGCCGATAATGGCCGAGTGTTTCCCAGAAAACCGAGATTAGCCGAAGAGCCGATAACGGACGAGTGCTGCCGACAATAGCCGAGATTACACGAAGAGCCGAATATCACCGAGGTTAGCCGAAACGAAACGAGTGTAGCCGAAAAGCGGAATCAAGCCGAATTTAACCGAAAAGCCGAACCGAATTTAGTCGAGTTTAATTGAACTGAACCGAACGTAGCCGCTTTCAGCTGAATCGACCGAGCTCAGCCGCACCAAGCCGAGATCAGCTGAACCTTACGACCTCGGCCGAACCAAGGCGAACCTTAAGAGGTCGGCCGAACCGAACCGAAATCTGCCGAACCCAGCCGCCTGCTCTCGTGACCATTAATNCTGAACTTGCATTTCTTGATGTGTAAAGTGACAAGGACTCTGCTGAATTCCAGCACAAGAGCAAGAACAGTAGCAAAAGCTCCCCCTGAAGTTAATTCGCCCCCTTGGAGCCGGCCAACATCACAAAAGGCAAAGACACTGACAGTAGGTAGGCAATATTATTTATTGTTTTCTTCTGCCGCTCCTTGGTGGCTTTCTTTTAAAAAACATCACCGACACCTTGAACATGTCCCACAGCATTCCCAAATTTCAAACCGCTGGGATCGCACAGTGATTCCAACGCATTCCGGTGGCAAGCGCTCCGTCCCGGGAGCTGCCCTGGGTGCTCTCGTGACCATTAATTAGCGCGAGTGCAGTCACTGCCTAATGAGCTCCTGCCCGACCCCGCGCTCCTGTTCGTAGCCGTGCTGAAAGGAACGAGAAGGAGGCGTCTTTACAAACGAACTGTGGGCCTGCTGGTGGATAAACCCAGACACTGATAGGTCAAAGAAGTAATGAATGAAACCATAAATTCCAGAGGAATTCCAATAATTGACAGAGACCGTTGCTCACCCAAGGCCGTGCTAAATTCCTGGACTTGGAGAAAAAGAACAGCGACACAAAGAAAAAGAAGGGGCAGGGAGGGAATGCACATCGGAAGGGGGTCTGTATTAGGTGATTCAGGAAGTCTGTACCTCTCAAGTACCTCAGCTAATGGGGGAGAGGGAAATGCGTTCGGGAAATTAGGATGAAATGAGGCTGCGTCCTCCAGCAAATTGAGAGACCACATGGGAAATGCCCCCCCAAGGGGCCTCTCCCTTTTTTCAGATAAAGTTACAGGACTCCTCTGTCTCCTTTTTAGACATAAACCTCTGGTGTTCGTGGGTTAAATTTCCTGACAGTGCGATGTCCCGGCTGCCCGCGGGACTCGGCAGCAGGAAAACACCGAGCTGTGCGTGTTTAACGTGAGGTTAACGCGCTTTCCCGCGCGGCGCCTCGGCCCGGCCCGCTCCGCGCCGCCCTCAGGGAGCCAAAGCGAGCTGCGCCGAACGGAGCGAGCGGCACCGAGTTCGACCGAACAGAGCCGAGCTCCGTCGAACAAATAAACGGCACCGAATTCAGCCGAGGTAAGCCGAGCTTCGCCGGACCGAGCCGAGTCTAGCCGAACTGAGCCGAGTAATTCAAAAAGCAGAAACACACCCCCAAAGTCTCAGCAGCAATCCCAGCACAGGCAGGCAGGTTTCGAATTTTCTTTGCTATGCTGCAGGTGTATTCAAGACATCTTTCCTCTTTGTTTGACAGAAGCAAGACAAAAAAAAAAAATTCTTACCAAAACAGGGTGTTTTCTTTCCAGTCTATCAAGTAGCTAAATAGCAGGAGCTAGCTATCCATATTTTAAAATCAGTTGGAGACCTTGCATCCCAGAGACCTGTGGACTGTCTGAGGAGAGCTCTGGCCAGCTCTGTTAATTGTTAAGCACCCCTGGAACAGCAGAGAGGTTGGAGGAGGCTGGAAGAGTTCCAGTGTCCCAGTACCCAAAGAGACCGACCTGGTCAAGCCAGGTCACTTGTAGGCAGTGCTGCGACTGACCTCAGCTCAGGCAAAATCACAGAACTAAAGCTGAGATAAGATACAACTGAAAAAGTCTTTCAAAGGACAGGGAAGCTAATTCCAATCTGTGTGGGTTTGGACAAAGACAAGTGCAGTGACAATGTCTGTGGCATTTTATGAGGGAAGTGTGATTTGAAGGATAAAGGCAGCTGCACATCTGTGATTTACTATGCGGCTGGTCATGCACCACATCCAAATACTGAATGGAATTCCTTACTGCAAGAGATCTGTCTGGAGCCAGCAGGGAGCCCCGGGGCCCTGGACTGAGCCTCTCCGAGAGCAAGAAACGTGGATGAGGGATGAGACACACAGATCTTCCAACTCTCTGGGTTTCTCTCCAACATTACACCATCTGTTAGGAAAGTGATAGCCAGAAGATTGGTGTTGTGCATGGCTATAAGGAATGCACAGCCTTCAGTGAAATGCATGGGACACCTGGAAGGAGCTCACCCTGTCCTCTTTCCACTGTGTGAAGTTCCAGCCCTGGCTAGGAACCGTCTCGAGCCACAAACCCTTATTTTTCTGTACCATTTTGGATGTTAATACACATCATTGAAGCAAATGTTAATGCTCTGCATCCCAGCAGTGTGATCATCAGCTGCCTTGGCAGGCAGATGGGTTTGAAATCATTGGTCCCATGCTCCAGACCTTTTGTCTTATTTCTGTGGGATAGCGCAATGCTGACAAAAGGGACTGGGACATGGATACCTCACTGCAGGGCTTGTACAGGCATCAGCCTTCCCCCCTCTCCCAAACTCACCCATCAAAATTGGCACCAAATCATTCAGTATTGCAGAGAAGTGTGTGCTGCAATCAGATAATGGATTCGAGTCCAGGACCTCTCTGTGTCTAAGGGTTAAACTCTGGCCTAAGTAAAGAGAGCTGTTGCATAGGCCTTTTGGAAGACACTTTGGCAGTGACTTGTTTCTCTACAGATGTCCAGGTAAGAACCAGGGACTCTGCTGTGGAGAGCAGTGTGCCCTTGCCAAGAGGGTTAACCCTTGGTGTTACACAGTGTGGGGGGAAGAGATGGGTGTCATGCATAGCCAAAATTGCAGCAACACTGCATCAAAAGAGGTAGGGGGAGATTCTGCTAGGACAAGGGGGATTCTGCCCCTCTCCCCCACTCAGGTGAGACCCCACCTGCAGAGCTGCCCCAGCCCTGGGGTCCAGCACAAGAAATACGTGGAGCTGTTGGAACAAGCGCAGAGGAGGCCACGGAGGTGCTCGGAAGCGTAGTGCCCCTCTGCTCTGCAGCCAGGCTGGGAGAGCTGGGGGTGCTCACCTGGAGAGGAGAAGGCTCCAGGGAGAGCTCAGAGCCCCTTGCAGGGCCTAAAGGGGCTCCAGGAGAGCTGGGGAGGGACTGGGGACAAGGCCTGGAGGACAGGACACAGGGGATGGCTCCCACTGCCAGAGGGCAGGGATGGATGAGATACTGGGGAGGAATTCTTGGCTGTGAGAGTGGACAGGCCCTGGCACAGGGTGCCCAGAGAAGCTGCCTCCTCTCACCAGGATGTGGGTGAGCTGGGAGAGCACACGGGGTCCTGCATGTCCCTGGGCTTGACAGAGATGGATGAGCACAGAAACAATGAAGGTAAGAGCTCTCCAGCCTTGACTGGTGACGTGAGCGTGCATTTGTTGGGTGAGTGTATCAGGATTATCGTAAGAAAAGAGACACGAGGTTTCCATACTGATACTGGAGGATTGTCATGCCAAGGGCAGTGGGTGGGTGACACAGCAGAGAGGATGACAGGGCAGGGGGCGCAAGTTTACACTAGTAGCTTCTTTCAGGCACTTCACTGGGTCTCAGAGCTGCAATTGGGAGAAGTGGAATTGAAGTGGGGCTTAAAAAACAAACAGAATTCAACCAAAAAGGACAAGTTTTGTGTGTGACTGGGTTTAATAGTTTCTTCAGTCCTAAAATTGTTTTCTCACCGTATGTTTCAAGCCTAGAAAAATTATAATATAGGATGGTTTCAAAGCCTAGACAAATCTCATAGAATGCTGTTTTTCATTAATGATTTCTGGGCACTCCAGAAAACATTTCTAGACTTGCCTTGTTCACAATGGCTCCTTTGATGGCCAAAATTGTATGCATGAGAGATTAATATGTGTATTTTTAAGCTAAGTATTTAGCTTAGTAACACAATGAAAAAGTGAAAAAAACTTAAAAATCAATACTTTGCTTAAGTCTTCCAAACACTCTGAGATTTTCATGTACACAGACTTCTCCTGCCAGTTTTTTCGGAACAGTACAATTTTGTAACATGCTTCTGTTACCCTGCAATTTCATGTCCATTTCCATGTCTGTTGTGTTGTTAGTCCGCCTCCTGCTTTGTGGCTTATTTGGGTAAACTGCCTTTTTTATTGTTCTTGTTACCTTTTGTGAGCATGCCAGAGGCCCTAGGGAGCCAATAGATGAGAATATTAGTGCTCCTTTTGACTGCTGTTTCCCTCTGCTTGTTTGTGACCTAATCCTGAACCTCTGCCCAACCTGCTGAGCTGAATTTTCTGTGTCCTGATCAAATAAGGAGGAGCAGTGGGCAAATGCATTAGGAGGAGCAGTGGGTCAAGAGACACTCCAAACAAATACTGACAGAAAAAGTTTCACCTCTGTGCAGTTATAAACGTTGTGTGTCATTGGTGGATGACTCGAGGCAGTCAGTGTTTCCTGCAGGTTATTTTTTCACACCAGTATCTACTTACTTTTTCTCTGGTTATACTTACTTTGCTGGCGTTGATCCAGAGCAGGACATACACAGTAAAATAAGGAAAAGAAACGTCACGAACACGGCAAGGCCGACCCAAAAGGCAATGACGATGGAGTCTGTGGACACAGCACAGTAATTCTGTCACATGCATTTTGCATGGCAGAAATAAAACACAGCAAGATGATTTATCATCTCTAGTAAGGTGTGCCATTTGCTTCATTCAGTTTCTCCCTTTAGAGAGAGGACTCTAAGTGCCAATTTGTTGAAGGTCTTGGGAGTTTCCTAAGAGTGTATGGTAACAGGCATGAGGGAAGGGCTGGGAAAAGCCTCCAGAGAGTGTTCTCCTGACTAGAGCTGTGCAGATATTTGAACATGGTTCCTTTTACACAACCACAGTGGAGGAAGCCTGAGTGGTTACTGCCTAATCCTGCAGGATCTTTACGGAGAGGCCCTCGGGAAGAGAATTCCAGCCTTGAAAGCATTTTATACCAAGAGAAAAAGCAAGGAAAGTTTGTTGCAAAGTGCCTGTGACCCTCCCAGCACGTCAGTGCCGTGCAAGAGAATGTGCCCCTTTCCCTGTTCAGCTGCAGTGCCCCTGCAACCACCATAAAATAGTGCAGGATGTTGCCTGCTTTGCCAGGAGCAAATGGTTCATTTAAGGAACGGGAGGATTGCCAGTGCCAAAGCGTGCTCACGGTTGGTTTAGTGGGAGTGTGAGGTGGCTGGGGGAGCAAAGGGAGCTGCTCTTTCATGCAGGCTTCAGTGCTGCACCAGTTATTGCCTGAGCCTTGGGCTCACTGAGGGAGGGGATGAATCCTCTCCCACTCCCACAGCACATCTGACCACTGTTTCAAAAATGCTCCTTCCTGGGATCACTGTGGTGGAGGTGGCCTTGGCAAGTTTGGGTGCTCTGCCCTGGATTCACAGCCGGTGACTCACTTTAGATGAGGTGGAAAAAGAAGGGGTCACTGACTCCAGAGACAAATATTGACCAAGATAAAATAAATCTTCCCTCTGAAAGTACAGAAAACATTGTGTTCTTTGAAACGGGTCCAGTATGTTTGATTGAGTGTTTCTTTGTGAAAAAGTTCAGTATGTGTTGGCATCAAAGCCACAAAGAGATTAAGGGAATTAGCCTAGCTCCTTTTAAACCCAAAACTAGAGCTGGCCCAGCTATACCCTTATCAGAAACCTGAGTTTCGGCTGGGCTACTGAGAAAATCAGTGAGGAGGGACAGCTTATTTTATTCTCCTTTGCCCAGGGGCATTTTGAAAAGCCCAAAGTTTTGAAGTGTTCCACACCATTGGGACAGAAATTCAGAGTTTGGATTTCTAGAATTCCCTATCAGAGCTATTTTGGCTTTATCTTTTAAAAACAGTTTTAATACATCTCATGGAATTCACTGAAGCTAAATAAATTGGCTCCAGGGCTCAGGGGGAGCGTGAACCAAAATTTCCTGGGTTTAAATTCTGCAATTAGTTGGTTTTTGTTTGCTTGTTTGTTTTTGTTTGGTTGGTCTTTGGGGGTTTTTTGTTTGTTTGTATTTTTAACTGGAATAACATATTTTCATATTTTACCAATCTATAAAAAGCTTTCCTATTACTACCCTATCAATTGCCAGGGAAGGAAGTGCTATAACACAAATGCCACCTCTGTTATGTACCAGGTGATCCAAACGGTTTTTAAGGAGAAAACAGGGGAAAGGTTAATTTCTGATTTTTGGGTTTTGCTACGCCAGCCACATGCCAGAGACTTACATCTAGCTTAGCTAAGCAGTTTGGGGTTTCCCTTGTGGAATTTGGGGGTAATAATCTGCCCTAACTTTAAAATTAAGAGAATCAGAGGAGCTGCCCATAATTTGCCCGGTCGCAGCAGCACCAAGTGTTGCCCTACAGCATTAGAGAGCAAGATTTTCTGTGTGGAAGGATGTGGATATTCACACCACTTTCTTTAAGGTGTGGTGCTCTGAGTTTGGAGGCAATAAGCTGTCGGCTGATCCAAATGCACGGAAAAGCTTTTCTAGAGGTGGTGCAGAGTAAGTTTCTGCTCTTTTTTCCTACTGCTGTCCAAGCATGCGAAGGACAAGCAGCTCCTAACACAGAATTCAACCTTTACCATCAGAAAGGCAGTTTCTTGCATTGTTAGTGAGAGAGACATGAAGATATTCTGAAAGGCTATCACAGTTCCCTGGAATATATAATAATTTCACTGTAATAACCTTGGGAAAAACAATTTCAGTCTGAATCCACATCTGAACAGTTGCAGCCATCTTCAGTACACTAAACAGCAATGAATAAAGCCTGTAATTTTGTTAATTAACTGAAGATACAACCACAGGCAGAGGCTTGACAGAAATCAAGGGAAAGCACTGCCTGCAGCATAAGTGACTCCAACACACCCTGCCTGCTCTCCCTTGGTATTTGTCAGTCCATCCATCACCCTCGGTTAATCCAGTGTGAAGCAGCTTGTCATTTTATCTTAGCAAAATCTAACCAGTGCAGTTACATTAGAAAAACCAAAATTATTTGCCAGTATAAGTAGCCATAAAAACACATTGCTGTTTCACTGAGCAAAGCCAGGTGTGAAATGGAATGAGCTATTGCAAGGTGAGTTGGGTGGATGCTACTTCATATCCTTTGAAAATAAACTGCAAAGCCCAGCAGAATCAGTTTCCACAGCAGCAAAGCATTTTCACGATGATGGATATTAGTACTTTATTAGTTCAGCAGCACTAAATCAAAGGAGAAAAGGTCAAAGAATATGTTTGCAGCTTATTGTTCGTGGCTAGTGGAAACATACATTTTCTTTACTAACAGTCTGAATGTTTACCAGTTGCAATGTCAGCCTTGTTGCAAGATGAAAACACAATATTTTTATGAAAACCTCTGCTCTTTCAGTGAACTTTAGTGACAACAGCACACAGGTAACTAGCACCCCACACTACAGCTTTGCAAGTCATCAAATTTCCCCTTAGCAAATGTGTCAACAAAAAGCTGTCCTTGTAAACAAGAATTAGTGTCAGCAGTCTTATAGCTTAAAATACTGTAAGATAAAGCCCAGAGTGTTTGTTAGTAATTAGCCAGCCTGAAGGCAGATACCCATTCACACAAACCATGCACTGGCACGGACTCTATTGCAAGGAAACAAAACCAGGTCAGTGAGACAAGCTATGCAACATTTTCCATGTGCTAGATTAGCACCTAATACTCCACAATACTTACATTTATTAACCTTCAACTTGCTTCCATCTACTGGAATTGGATCTATGTAATCCCAGTAATATTCATAAGACCAGAAATACTCAGAGGAGTTTGTTCTGTTAGCCATGTCAGTGGTGCCTTTTAAGCCAGCTCAGAGCTCCGACCCACTACTTTGCTTTATTGTACTTCAGCGCTCTCAGAAAGAAAATTGCACAACTGACGCCTGTGCCAATCGCTCTGGGGTCCCGCAGCTCAAGGACTGCCTTGGGACTGAAAACATCTAGTGGCAATGAGTATTAATGTATGGCAGAGATGTAAGAGCAGCCCTGAAAATGCAATCCTCACTTCTTGCCGGACACTCATGTTATTTCCTCAGCATGTTCTAAACCGAGATGGGTGTCCCATGACGCAGGGACAGGGTGGACAAGTGCCAGCTGGCTCACAAACCCTTCTCTCAGAGCAGCGCACTATTCCTGGGAGCTCCTGAGCACAGCTGGGCTGAAAAGCATTCCTGAATGTATCTGGACAGAAAGGTCTGGGGTCTGGAGGGGCCACATCAGGAGTGGCTGAGGCCACTTGGCCTATTCAGCCTGGAGGAGACTGAGGTCAGGGCTCATCGGGGACTGCAGCTCCTCCCAAGAGGCAGCTCCGATCTCTGCTCCCTCTGACCAGGGACAGGACCGGAGAGAACGGCTGGAGCTGTCTCTGGAGCGGTTTATGCTGGACATCAGGGAAAGGTTCTTCGCCCAGAGGGTGCTGAGCACTGCCCAGGCTCCCCAGGGAAGGGGCACGGCCCCGAGGCTGCCAGAGCTCCAGGAGCGTTTGGACAGCGCTGCCAGGGATGCCCAGGGTGGGACTGTTGGGGTGTCAGGGCAGGGCAGGGGTGGGACTGGATGGTCCTCGTGGGTCCCTTCCAGCTCAGGAGGTTCTCTGATTTAGGAGTGACTTGATAAAACGCTGCATATAAAAAGGATGTACTGGAAGAACCACATCCATTGCTTTGGCTCCATGACCTTAAGAGGACGAAACGCGCCGCGGGCGGTGCGCAGGCAGCTCCGAGAGCGGCCCTCCGCGCAGCCCGGCCCCGGCCCCGGCCCCGGCCCCCGGGAGCAGTTCCGGGGCGGGCCTTGACGGGCGGCCCGGGGCGGTGTCCGGCGTCACTACCGCTTCCTCGGCGGGCGATTCGAAGGCGATGTCGGGAGCCGCTGCCGGTCCCTCGGCAGGCGAGTGGGACACGATGGCGCTGTGCCCGGAGCTGGAGTACTCGCTGTCGCTGCTGGAGCCGGGTGGCGGCCAGGCCGCGCAGCAGCAGCAGCAAGAGCAGCGGGCGGGCGCGGCCGCCATGCCCATGGTGTTCATGTGCGCCGGCTGCAGGCGGCCCGTGGGCGACACCTCGAGCTGGGTGTTCAACGACGAGGAGAGCGGCTGCATCCTGCTGCGCAGTGAGTGCCAGCCCTGCCACCCCGGCGCGTCCCCGCGGTCACTGCCGCCATCCCTCCTTCCCTCCCTCCCGCTGCAGGTGCGGCCGCCAGCGTCGCCGTGGACCCGGAGAGGAAGGTCTCCAAGCTCCCCGGCGAGTGCGGATGGTGAGGGCCGGTCCTGGCTGGGCACAGTCCCGGGGCAGTCGGGGGTTCCCGGGGAAGGCGCTGAGGTCAAGGCCGGTAAAGGGCTCGGAGTGTTCGTGTGCCCCCGCGAGCCCCTGGAACACTTATTTGGGGTGATCTGTACAAGCCGCTCATGGCCTAAGGCAAAGGGATTTGTCACAAGGACATGTAGTGATAGACAAGGGGAATGGCCTTAGCATGAGGGAAGGAGTTTTTAGATTAAATATCAGGAAGAAGTTTTTGCCTGTGAGGGTGGGGAGGCCCTGTCACAGGTTGTCCAGAGCAGCTGTGGCTGCCCCCGGATCCCTGGAAGTGCTCCAGGCCGGGTTGGACGGGACTTGGAGCACCCTGGGACAGTGGGAGGTGTCCCTGCCCATGGCTGGGGTGGAATGGGATGAGCTTTAAGGTCCCTTCCACAATTTAGTGATTCTGATGGTCTTGCTGAGGTCAGTCAGCCTGAGGATCTGTTGCAAAATCAGGCTGAAAGATGAGTGCTCATAATTTACACTTGTGTAGAGCAAGAATGAATGCTTAAAAAAAATTCTAATGCATGATTTTTTTTTTTTAGAAAAGGGATGAGGAGAGATGCTTCCTTTTGTTTTCTTCTGAATAAACGTTATTTCTTACTTACAGCATGGTAGAAACCTTATTCTGCTCTGGCTGCTCAAGGACACTTGGCAGCATCTACAGGTGCACCTCAAGGCATCTCGACTACAAGAGAGATCTGTTCTGTTTCAGTATTGACTCTGTTGAAAGGTAAATGCAGAATGTTTATGGGTCAGCCTGCCAGCTCCACTTCATTCACCAGGCATTGCACTGAGGGTGCTCCTGTTATATCTCTGGCAAGTCTAGAGGTTGCCTTTTCTGCTGCTCTGTCACAGAGTGGTTTTCTGTATTGCTGCTGTTAGCATCATAGTGCTCAGTTGTGAGAAATATCACCTGTGCAGGGCAAATCCTAGAAAAAAACCCCAAAACAACCAGGTCCGCCTTTTGTATGAGAAATTGCATTCCAGCCAAGAAAATATCACCAGGTCCAGGGCATGGGAGGGTTCCTTCTCATTTGATCAGAAGAGCACACAAACCAAGCACCAAATAGGCCTGGCTGGGGCCTGTTAGGGGTCAGCATTATCAGCAGGAAGTGTGGCCAGAGGGGCTCAGGCAGACCTTGGGGCGGGTCTGACCTCTACTGGCCACATCTGCTCTGTCCTTGCTAAGGTGGGCAAAGGCAAACCTGACAACTGAGTATGTGCTTGAGACTCTCACTCAGCTATCTTAAAATCTGTCTGGAAAACGAAAGTGTGCTTGGGTTAGTTGGTTTATAGCACTTAAAAGTGGTCTTAAGGTAATCTTCAATAACTATATCCTGAATTAAGGCTCTATGCCAGAGTTCTTTTATGCAAGCATTGTTCTAATAGACAGTGTTCATCTGAACTAGTTTTAATGTCTCTGTTTTTTTTCTGAAGTTCCCATTTATTTTGCTGTATTGCTATGGATGTTCACCCTCGTGCTCTGGACAGTGCTTTTGGGTTTTTTTCTTCATTCCACAGCTATGATACTTTATTTTTTCCATGGCAGTAAAATTCTCTAAAGCCCTAATCTGGCTGCAGAATGACACTTTTCTTGGAGAGTAATGCTGCTTCTCCCAGCCAGCGCTGCACTGTTCTTGGTGTCTGTGCAATTTTTCACTGTATCCTGCAGCCCCAGAATCCATGGCTATCTCTCAGGGTTCTGGAGGAGTGCTGTGTTTGGATTCTTGGCTTCAGAATGGGAGGTGCATGATCTAAACTGTGGCATCTCAGCTATATTCTAGGAACCCCGGAAAAGCAAGCTGTTATTCATGAGGAACCACTTACTCTTGAAAGTCGAGCTGTCTTGCAAGAGGTGCTGCAAAGGGTGAGATTTAACCTTATATCATTCTTGGTTTAAATCACCCCTGTGAAACCTTAATACGCTTCAATAGTTTCTGCAGAACAGCTTTTTTCACCCAGAGCAATTCACTGCATTGTAACATGTAACATTGTAACTGGTCTGCTTCATGTCATTGGTATCTTGTGTTATGCAGGATTTTCAGTAACTTTTCCTTCAATTTTCATGGTAATTAGCATTTTCTGTTTTTCAAGCACAGCATTAGGTTCCTATTTATGTCTCAGTAATTTGAAATGTTGTTTCTAGCTAGTTCTGGCAGTAATTTGAAATGTTGTTTCTAGCTAGTTCTGGTTCACTTCTCCAGATTGTCACTTAACTTTTAGTCATGTTTCTTCTGCTTTTGTGCAAATGAACTTAATGCTTTTACTGTAACTTTTAGTTGAAATATTACATCATAAATCAAATTGATGTTTTGCTCTACTAAAATCTTGTGACTGCAGGTAGGAAGAACTGGGAGCAAATAGTGTAAGGAAGTTGACTGTGGAAACTGAAGGTTGTCCAGCAAAAGCTGAGTGTGTGGCTCTGACACCAAGGCTGGAGAAAGTTACTGTGTGGACAGTGAATGTTAGAGTTGGGTGAGCTTTCAAAGTGTGAAAGTAGCAGGGAAAGAATCAAATGAAAAGAATTGGTGAGGTGAGATCAGATTTGAGCCCTTTCTGATGCCCACACACGCTCTTTGTGTTGTCAAATTCTGTGTGTAACCAGTACCTTTTCCTGGTTATTTTGCAGGTGGACACGATATTCAAAGCTCTGGAGGCAAGACTGACCACTGTTGAGTCGCGTGTGGCTGCTCTGCACAGGCAGGTCTGACTGGAAATACATACTGAACTGCAGGAGAAGGGCGAACGTGAAACTTGGCTCTGTAATCCTCTGGGATCTGTGGGAGCATTGCAAAGACTGTGCAAGAGCTGAAAGCCACGGGTGGCCTGTGCTGCAGGGGAGCAGTGCTGACCAAGGCTGTGTCCCAGCCAAGGAGTTCCTCTTATGTCCCTTAGGAGGATACCCCAGGGGTTTTTCCTTAATAAAGACTCCTGATCAGTCAATCTGTAGACTTCTGGTTTAATGTAAATATTCATTTAAATTTTTGTCTCTGAAAGCAAATCATTTATCTCCTGACTTCCCTGCTATTCAATATCTACTGAACTGGGTGTGCATTTTCCTAAGCTAATAAAAAACCTCCTGTGATTCTTTAATTTCCAAAGGAACAGCATTAAGTCACTTTTGTTTTTCTTGTCTCCATAGCTTTTGACTCGTGCTCAAAGACAGGAACGACTCAATAACTATATGTGGTGAATTGTTAGTTTGATGGGGCTTTTTTGCAAGTTCAGGGCTAAAATATGATGTAAGAAAAGGCTTTTTTTTCAGCATTAGATTTTTGCAGCACTGCAGCTTTTCCATGGGGTGTTGAAGGTCAGTTGTTTTATAACTTCAAAGGGAGGAAACGAAACCAGGCTGATGGCGACACTCCTTTAAGCAAGGCCTAGTATATATCTGGGCAATTACTTCAGCAGGTTTTTTGTGTTAATGCTGATATTTCGGTTGTGTTTGGTTTTCTCTGAATTTGACTATTTGTCAGTGTTTCCTCTACAGTATGAGTGTTCCACCTAGTGTTTTTCAATAAAAGCAAGCAGCTGTGGTGTAAAGCAAGAATAATCTCAAAAAGTGGTTTGGGTTTTGTTTTGGGGTGGTTTCATTTTTGTTTCTGTTTTTTTGTTACCCAACACTATTTAACTTTACTACTGTGAGTTTTAAAGTTTTCTCCAAAAACTCAGAATGAATTTCCCCATTCTGCCCCACTGCTAGGCACTGTTTCTCTTAGAAAACCTTCAACCCTCCACCTTCACTGCCCTGTTTTGAAGTAGTGCTCCAGTTTAGCCTATTGTGATGGGTCTTACATCTTTTTCTGTTCAAGAAATTAAAACATTTTGTTATTGACATACCTGCCAGAGCTTACATTATTCCAGAGTAATTTGTGAGGCAGTTTGTGCTCTAGCAAGTTTTTGAATGCTGCTCTACAGCAATAGACCTCATTCTGGATGTCTGAAGAGGGCCATGAACTGCCCTTTAGTTGAAGATTGCTTCACTTTAGAGGTAGGAGTTTGAATAATCCAATGTTTATCAAGCTGGATGTGGTGTCTAAGTGGGTTCTTGTGTTTGTTAAGCTATGAAATATATGGTTTAACTGTACATTTGATAGAAAGGATTAGAATTGCTGGCGACAAGCAGCACGTCTAGGTGTAGACATGCACATGGAGGGCAGCAGACTGGTTCAGAGCTGGCTTCCTAAAGCAACTCAGCAGTGATTGGGACCAATGATACCTTGGGGATTTGCATCTGGAAACGGCCCTCAGTTTCCTGATGGGAGTCCTGGAAGCAGAACTGAGAGTCCATGAGAAATGAGAATATTGCAGCTGGAGTGCTGAGACCAGAGAGTCTGCAGTGAATGCTGTCTCGTGAGTCTCCTGATGTCCCGTATCTAATGCTGTGCTGGCACCAAGTCACCTCATTCCGATTTAAACTCTTGAAATATGCATAATTTTTTTTTTCATTGTTATTGTTGTTTTTTGTTGTGTTTTTTGTTGTTGTTGTTGTAGTTGTTGTTGTTGTTTTTGTTTTGGTTTTTTTTTTTGCCTGGCTTAGGAAAATTCAACAGATCTCACTTTTTTTTTCCCCTCCAGTTTAGTGTAGTGTTATCTTCTTAATTCAAAAATCATTTGCTGTATGGAAAAACCATCTTGCCTTGTGAAAGGACAGGTAGGAACTATTTTAATGGCCAGTGCCACAGCCCTGTACCACACAGATTCCCAGGAAGTGGGGAGCTCTCTGCCAGGCAGACACACCTGGCCAGGTTCCTGCAGATGCTCCTGCACCTGGATGATGAGGTGATAACCAGCTTGGCTTTATTGCCAAAATATAACTCATCAGTTTTCTTATAAATCCCAGCAAATTGGTCCCAAAGGCTTTGTCACTCAGTGTCTGCTTCCATTGGTTTGGAGAGGTTTGATCCCAGTTATTCACACCAGGAGTGCCCCTGCATCCTTTTTCTCCACTTTTCTGTTCCAGTTGTGGCAAATAATTGGGTTTTGGTTGTTTCCCCCTGCAGTTCACTGCAGATCCCAAAAAACCCACAGGAGGGAAGATCATTACTTGTGCTTCCACCACCAGGTGAGAGAAGAAAAGATCATATCCCAGGAGCCTGATTTTGGAATGTTTTATGGAATTGGCCAAGTAGCTTTTACTTCTGGGTTTTCCTGTCCATGGCAGGTCCAACCTGTGCTTCAACTTAGAGCCCTCAGTCCACAGGGAATTTAACCTTTGGGGAAGTTCTCACAGCTCTACCTAATGCTTTATGAACTATGATGATTTTCTGGAAGTAGGCTGTTCATTGTGACCGATTTTCTTCCCTCTGCCTGCAAACTGTACCTGCTGAAAGGCTGAGGTGAGACCAGGATCTGTAAAATGCCTGACTCTCCGCGTCTTCCTGAGGCTGAAGCCATGTTTACTGTCAATGATGACATAGTGGAAGATGCTGAAGACTGAAAACTTCGGGTTTTTAACCCTGAATCCCAAGACACTCTCTGCAGCTGTGCCCTGTGTATCTCTTCAAAGATTTTCTGGCTTTAGAAACGTTTTTACATTCTGCAATATTTATCTATAACTCAGTTTAAAAGAATCATACTGTATGAATGTGGTGTTAAATACTTTTTTTGAGTTGGTTAATTTAAGCAAATCATTGATAAGGGATTTGAGCATTCCTTAGTTGGAGCTGGCAGCTCTTATTTAATTTCTCTTCATTCCTTAATTTCTTTCAATTATTTCTTAAGCAATTACTGCAATTAGGATATACAATAAGGACAACAGCATTTCTGCCCTGCTGGATTGTGAAATCCAAGCTCAAACCCTTGGTGAGATTGAGGGGAGGGGGAGCTGAGCCTCAGGCTGGGTTTTGACAGTGGGAATTTGGTGAGGAAAAAAGAGGAGAGATCCCGCAAAAAGTTATTAAGGCCAGTTCTTCTTGCTTTGGGTGCTCCTACCCGAAAAAAATCATCCTGATTAAAGGGAACTTGAAGAAGCAGGGGGGTGTGCCAGGGGGCCTGTGCTGGGACCCCCAATCCCCTGGGGATGCTGGGAAGTGTCAGCTCCAGAGGAACACTACAGAGGGGCTCTGCTGGGACCCCTCAAATTCCATCCAGAGATGCTGGGCACTACTAGACTTTTGGGACACTACTGAGAGGCTCCACTGCCTGATCCAGAGTGTTTTCCCATTATTTTCTGTCATGCTTCGCACCTGGCCGGTCATTGCAGCCCCACAGGCTGAAAATTCCATCGGAACAGTTGGAATCACAGACGATCACACAGAAATCAGTCTGGGAGCGGAAATGAGCTGTTCATAGATTTATTTTTTCCCAATGCGTTTTGAATTTGTACCACAGTCTCTCCTCTCCCCTCAGATCCCGTATCCTTCAGTTTTGAGTTTTCTCATAAAGAATTCTCTGCCTACACTGGAAAAAAAATTACCCTGGCACCGCGGGGAGCGGCGGGGTTTGGGGGGTCCTGGGGCNGGGGGCGGGTTTGGGGGGGTCGGGGGCCCGGCGGGGGGGGCCCCCGCGCCCCGGCCGGTTCCAGTCAGCACGGGGAGATCGCCGCCGCCGCCGCCCTCCCGTGCACGGCCAGAGGCACAGCCCCGGCTCCCCGCGGCCGCAGTGGGGCCGTGCCCAGAGCCCCGGCAGGACCGCAGCGCAGCGCTGGCTGCAGCCGGAGCAGGAGC
>VZSE01001282.1:0-14627 GCA_013398275.1 Promerops cafer | reverse complement strand
CTCCTCCAGGGCTGGCAGAGTGGACTCTCTCAGTTCTTTTCCCCCACTTTTCTCCATCCCTTCCCACACCTGCTCCATCCCTCCTGGCAAAGTCCCAGGCAGGGGAGGAACTCCCAGCAACTCCCAACTCCTTCTAGGCTGGAGCCCCCCAGTCCAGGAGAATCCAATGCTCTGATTCTCCTCAGCCAGAGGAAGATTAATCAAGTCCATCTTCACTAATTGGTTCCCTCAGAAAGGACAGCCTGGATTGGTACCAGGTGCGGGGTCATTAATAGGGATCATCAGCTGGATGAGAGAGACCCTCGATTAATAAGAAAATATCCTGGTTTTATGAGGGAGTGCAAGCTGTGATGCCCATAAAAGCACACAGGATGTTCTGGAGGGCTGTCAAAGAGAACAGAACCTGGCTCATCAGGGCCTGTCACCAGCCAAGCTCCAGCCCAGCCTCTCCCAGAGAAAAGCTGCCGAGGTGGAAAGCGAGCGAGCTCCCGGCAGCACATCGATCCCACAGCCTGGGCCTGCCAGATAAACACTTCAGGAAAAGCTTCCAAAAAAATCATTTGGACATCCATTATCTCAGCCAGTCCAGCAGAGCACACAGCCCCGCATTCCCCTGGTGCCTCCAGAGGGGTTTGCGGCCCGAGCGGCAGCGCTGCAAAGCCCAGATATGGCACTGGGAAGGGATGAAACAATGGAGCAGGGAGAGGAGGCAGCCTGTGGCTGCAGAGGGGCTGGCTTTGAGGCTGGGGCACAATCAGAGTTGTGTTTATCAGCCCTGTGGAGATCCGAGCTCTCCTCTGGCTCCTCTGCACAAACACAGTGGTTTTATCTTGTTTTACAGAAAATAAACCCAAGCACAAACCAGGGGATCACTCCTGGCAGTGCCCACTGCTCCTCCCAGTGTGCCCATGGCCAGGCTGGTCCCTCAGGCTGGGGGAGGCAGCTCTGGTCCCTCCCTGGGGACTCAATCCCAGCCCCTGTGTGCTTTCTCCTGGCATCCCAGAATTTCCCCCATGCAGGGGCCGAAGGCTGCTCAGAAATCTGACCCCAATGAGGTTTTGCTGCCCCTCTGAGATGGGGTGGGGCTGTTGGTCACTGCTGCTGCACGAAGGGGGACAGACAGAGGGACAAACCAGTGACAGGGGGACTGAGGAAAGGGAGGGATTCTCCTGTTCCTGTTTCCTGGGGGTGAGCAGCACAACTGGGGGGCTCCAAGGGCAGCCCCAGCAGCTGTTCCAGCTGTGCTGAAACTGGTCTGGCCCTCCCAGGTCTGTGGTGGAGGAGCAGAAAAGAATTATGAAGGACGGAAGCACCCAGGCACGAGGGGCCATGGAAATCATCTCATCCCACCCCTGCCACGGGCAGGGACACCTCCCACTGTCCCAGGCTGCTCCAAGCCCCATCCAGCCTGGCCTGGGACACTTCCAGGGATCCAGGGGCAGCCCCAGCTGCTCTGGGAGAGCACCCAGAGATGCCTGAGGGCCGTGTCCCAGGCTGGCTGAGCAGGGAGCAGCACAGCCTGGATGCAGCTGTGCCCAGAGAGCTGCAACTCAGACAGAAACAACCAAAAAATGGGGCTGGGAGCCACCTCTGGAGAATCTTGGTGTCCCTTCACTGCCCCAGCCCTGCTCTGCCCAGCCCTCATCAGCACAGCCCTGTGTCTGAGCCGTGTCCCAGGCACAGGAGCAAATATTGCAGAGCTTTGATGAACCAGAGTTAAACTGAACTCGGCTGGATTGAATCAAGCCCATTTTCACTGGGAATGAGCTGCTAATATGGTTTAACCATCCGCCGGAGAAGTTAATTTGGATTAATTTCCTTGAAAACTCCCGAGCAGGGGAGTCCTGCATCACCAGAGGCCTGGGGAGCGTTGGCAAAGTGACCTCTGCATTAACCCAGCGTCACCCTGACCTGCACTGCTCCTTCTCCAGCAGGTTTCCCACTCTGTGGGACAACAGAACACCAGGAACATTGAATGGCTCTGCTCCAGCCATGCAGATGGATTTGAAATCGCCACACCAGGCTAAAGAGGTCTGGTGCAACGAGTACCTTGCCCATAATTGGAAATTCCTTTAATACTCCATTGACTGATGTCTTTATAGCCCTTTGTTGAGGTTTAACACAGAAAACACCACCGGCCCCAGAGGCCGCGGGCTGGGCCTGGCGCTTGTGCCCGCGGAGAGGGGCTGGAGTCTCCACGTGAATTCCAGGTATTGTTCTGCTTGTAGCATTTCTCACGCCTCCTGGTGACAGATGGCTCTGCAAATGACAGCAGATTTGTGTTTCATTAGGACACTTAGCCAGGAGATCGATATTGCCGCTCGCAGCTCTGGGAGAGCCGAGCCCGCCCGCCTGCCGGGCTCGATGGGATTTGGGGAGCACGAGCTCCCCGGCAGACAGATGTTGTATTTGGAATAAAGCCTCGCTGATGCCCACACAGCCCTGCTGGAAGCCGAGGGGCTCTGACTGGCACACTGCACCTCTTCCTCTGTGTGGTGGCGTTTTTTGGGTTCTGTCCGGGCAGAGCACCGAGGCACCTCCTGCTTCCCTCACAGCCCGGGCACGGCTCTGCCTCCATTCTCCATTGCCCTCTTGTGGTTCTGGAGCAACAGCTCAGTTGCAAACCTGCCCGGACCCCAACAATCCTCCCGAAATTACAGCCTAACACGCTGAAGGAGGCGGTCGGTGTCCTAGAGGAAATGCAAAGTATTTCCAAAAGGCTTTGTTTTGTTTAACCCCTTCCCCCTCCCTCTCATTGTTCCATCCTTCCCCCGCTCCCTTGGCATCATTGATTCCATCCAGGAGTTACTCTGGAGTTCAGGCTGTATTGATGATTTGGGTGCTAATGAGTCTTTTCAGTGTAGGCAGCAATGCATAAAAAATGCATTTTAAACCTCCTCCTTATGGAGCATTGATTCGATGTGATTAAAAGTGGGTGTCAGGCTTCAGTTACTCACTGCTGGCTGCTCAGACATCACCACAGGAAACACTGGGAATGAAGTTCCCAAAAGTGCTGGTTGTGCTTGGAGGGTGCAAATGAGCACAGGGCTGGCTCTGGGTTCACTGAGGGGAGGATTACTGCAGCAGATATGGGGGGAAAATCCTTTGCTGGGAGGGTGGCGAGGCCCTGGCTCAGGTTCCCAGAGAAGCTGTGGCTGCCCCTGGATCCCTGGAAGTGTCCAAGGCCAGGCTGGAATACCTTGGGACAGTGGAAGGTGTCCCTGCCCATGGCAGGGGTGGAATGAAATGATCTTTCAAACCTTTCCACCCCAACCTCAGTGATTCCGTGAACCCAACCACTGAGATGCCATGAACACAACCATTGAGATTCCATGAACCCAACCTCAGTGATTCCATGAACCCATCCACAGTGACTCCATGAACCCAACCATTGAGTTGCCATGAACCCAACCTCAGTGACTCCATGAACCCAACCTCAGTGATTCCATGAACCCAACCACTGAGATGCCATGAACCCATCCACAGTGACTCCATGAACCAAACCCTTGTGATTCCATGAACCCAACCTCACTGATTCCATGAACCCATCCACAGTGATTCCATGAACCCAACCATTGAGATGCCATGAACCCAACCTCAGTGATTCCATGGTCTCTGGGGAGTCAGGATGGGAATCCCAGGAAGGAGTTCCTGCCCTCCAGGGTATGGAAAAGCACTTTTAAGGTGGAATTTGTACCCAGCCCATCCTGTGTCTGTCTTAGCTGCCACTCAGGACACCCTCAGACAGGGGGCTTCACCCCAGTGCCACTGTCACCAGCCCTAACCCCTCCCCGACCCCACTGCTGTCATTCCTGATTCACAGCAGGGCCACTGGGACCAGTCCCAGGCCTCCCCTGCTCCGTGCATGCTCAGCTTCAGGAGCCTTTGGCACTTAGAGAAGGGAAAAATCTTATAAACCCCATTTGATGTTGAGCAGCAGCTTCATGAATTGCAAAACTGCTTTAAAATCTGGGTATTAGAGGAAAATCTGTTCTGGTTTGGTGCCTCTGTCACTAAAGCTCCCCATGTGCCCCTTGCCAAGGCAATTAAAGAGTGAGGTCCTGAAATCATCAGGTCTGGGCCAGTTCCCACCCCTCTGATGGAATATTTCATCTTCCAGTGCAATTTAGGAAGTTGGAGGGACAGTCAGGAGTGGGGGGAGTGTTTGTCAGGAGAAAAAGCCAGAAGCAGCCCAAGAGGCATCTCCTTTATGGTATCAATCTCCTCAGTTTCATTTCCTCTGCTCGGAGCGTGGAGTGAAAGGAAAAACAGCAGCAGAGCCTTGAGGGCAGAGAACTCCTGACCCATCCCTGCCTCGTCATCATAAAGTCTCCGGGCCCCAAAGTCCCCGTTAGAGGCTGGACTTTGAAGAGCAATAAAGAATGTCAGGCTGACAAATCTATGCTATCAGCAGAGATCTCCTCTGCAGTTTCCAGGATGATTGCCCAGCTTTATTGCCCCTCTCTGGGCTGGGAGCTGGGATTTCTCTGCTCCAGCTCAGAGAGAGGAGCCAGCAGCTCCAGAGGAGCTCTGCGCCCAGCCCAGCTATCACTCCAGGATTACAAATTTGTTGGATAAATCTTCAAAGGTCAATGACTGACAAAATCAAAGCAGATTGCTAAGAAGGGAGGAAAATATAAATGATGGCATTGACTCAGGGTAATAGAGACACAAATGGATATCAAATCCTGGATATCAGACTCCAGATTCTGCCACAAACTGATTGCAGGGTGTGCAGATGTACAGCAGCTGCTCCAAACACATCCTGGACTGGCAAGGAAACATCTCAGCCAGGAAAAGGACATGTATTTATTTATATGTATTTCTATGTATATATTTTTTTCTGTATTGTATTTCTATGCTCACTCTGAATTTCTGATGCTTCTGGAAATGTAGAATTCTGCA
The DNA here is from genome assembly GCA_013398275.1 of Promerops cafer. Taxonomy (NCBI): domain Eukaryota; kingdom Metazoa; phylum Chordata; class Aves; order Passeriformes; family Nectariniidae; genus Promerops; species Promerops cafer. The sequence continues at coordinate 9,722 of VZSE01001282.1, read as the reverse complement.
GGAAAAGTCCCATTCTACCTCATGGTGAGAATGATGGGATCATTAGCACTCTTATTTCATGTCACTAGACAATAACCAGGACAATCCAATACACAGGGTTCCTTTTTTCCTCCTGGCCTTTTACTTCCATAAACCAGGCATGCATTAATGTGGCTGAGAAATCAGATTATGTGAGAAGGGGGGACCTTCTGGCTCCCCACAATGCCCTGACAGGAGGTCTGGTGAGGTCGGGCTCTGCTCCCAGGGAATGGGGCCAGGAGGAGAGGAAACAGCCTCAGGCTGGGCCAGGGGAAGTGTAGGTTGGATATTGGGAAAATTTCTCCACAGAAAATGGTGTCCAGGCCTGGCACAGCTGCCGAGGGAAGTGTTTGAGTCACCATCTCTCCAGGGATTTAAAACCCTGTGGATGTGGCACCCGGGGACACGGTCAGTGGTGGCCTTGGCAGTGCTGGGAATGGCTGGACTCGATGATCTCAGATCTTCCCAACCCAGTTCATCCCAGGACAAGATTCTGAGTGTCCCCTTCAGCTGGGACAGCTGCCCTGAAGGAGTTCTCTGCTCTCCTCACACGTGTGGGAAAGCAGCCTCAAAAGGTGAATAAAACACCTGGAAAGGCCCAGGACTTGTGTTTGTTGTGGTGCCTCCAGCTGTGCCCACACCCGGAGCTGCTTGTGCAAACCCTGGGCAGGGCCTGGCTCTGCCTCAGGGCACAGAACGCGCCCGGGCTGTGCCCAGAGTGTCAGAGCCAGGCTGGGCAGTGCCAAGGCTGGGGCTGGGTCCAGCAGCACCGCTGGGATCTGGGTCAGGAGCTCTTCCCTCTTCCCAAGCCTTTCCCACAGCGTCCCAGCCCAGCCCTGGAGCTGCCCTGCCCTGCCAGGGTTATTTCAGAGGCAGGTTTTGGGCCTTGTGCAGGCAGAGAGCCCCTCAGTACTCCCTGTTCACTTTTCCCAGTGCAATTCCAAGCAGTCATTACTTCATCCAAAGGACATTGACAGAGCTGTCCCCAGATATTCCCATTTCTACTCCATGCCTGGGCCTGGCCGTGCTGGGGACTCCACTTGTGGTTCACATCTCATATATTTATATAATAAACTGTGGTTTAGGTATATTTTTATGTATTATACCTCATAAATATGGATGTACTACAAATCCAGGCCTTGTGGAGAGCCTAAAAAGCATTTTTGGGCCATTCTGAGGGATATTTACCAAAAACAGCTCTGTGCCAACCTGCAGCCCCCCAGGAGAGAAGAGCTTCCAGAAAAATCAGACTGGCAAGAATTTGGTGGACAAGGCTGGATTTTGGGGCCTGCTCCCCACAAGAGCACAGCCCATGGCTGAGGGAGAGGAGAGGCCCAATTAGGTGGGTTAAGTACAATAACAATGAAATGCTGCACACATTCCACTGCAATAAAAATGATAATGATTCTACTGAAAAATATCATTACTTCACACTCATTTAATTCTGGAAATCTAAATTCACAAAGGAAACAAGAAGCCCTTTAATCTCAGGGTAGATAAATAGCGCAATTTTATTCCTACTATTATTTTTTATCCGTTTCCAAGACATTTTATAAGACTCCAGAACACGAGAGCTTGGTTTAATTAACATTATCACATTAAAAAGCACAGCCAAAAATTTCATGGCATTTTAATTGAAATATAATACTGTCTCACTTCATTTTTATTCTTTTTTTCTGCATCGAGCACCAAGATGAAAAACAGAGTCTGCACTGATTGCTGGCCTGGATGTGGTGGATTAGCAGAGAGGGGTTATAAAAGCGGCCATTTGCTCGGCCTGAGCAGGGAGGAATATTCCCATTTCCTTTGCTCCCACCTGAAACGATGGCTCTGCCTCCACAGGTGATGCCAATTCCATGCAAATATTTTTCGGATGGAGGTTTGTGCACCTGCTGCCCAGGATAAAGAGGCAGCTCTGTGCTCCACCACCCCCTTCCAGCAGAGCACCTTGGAACGTGTCACAGCCTGGCCTTTGGCAGCAGGGATCCAGCTGGGAGCTTGTGCTGAAAAATGCCAATATTGCCCTTTTGCAGAGCTCTGGGAATGTTGCTGGCATCTCACGGGGAAGGAGCAGAGCTGGAAGGGCAGGGAGACCACGGAGTGGGGCCTGTCCCAGCTGTTGGGATGCGGCAGGAGGTTGTGCACAGATTTTGGGATGTGGCAGGAGGTTGTGCACAGATTTTGGGATGTGGCAGGAGGTTGTGCACAGATTTTGGGATGCGGCAGGAGGTTGTGCACAGATTTTGGGATGTGGCAGGAGGTTGTTTGGCATGGGATTTGGGAAGGAGCAGAGCTCAGAGGGCCCCTGGCAGTCAGTGCACCCTGACCTTCCCCCTCTTGGGCCAGCCCCGGGAATCAGAGCTGACATTCCCATTTGCAAAGGTGAGGGAATCTGTGGGATGAGATTTTCCACGCTGCCCGTGGGGTTTGGCACCACAATCTTACCAGGCTGAGCAGGAGCTGCGTTCCTCTCCCTCAGGCAGGAAAAAGGTGAGTTACCCTTCTGGGGTTTGCTCAGGCCCTGCCTGAGGCACCTTCCCGGGGAAGGGAACGGAGCTGGGAAGGGTCTGGAGCCCCAGGAGGGGCTGGAAAGGGGCTCAGCCTGGAGAAAAGGAGGCTCAGGGGGGACCTTGTGGCTCTGCACAACTCCCTGATAGAAGGGGGCAGTTCTTTTCCCAGCTTAAGTTCTGTACTCAATCCTTGGGAAGCAGAATTCCAAATGCAGAGTTTCACTCCCTGGTTTACCAGCTGGCAGAATTCCTCCACTGGGTTTCCCTGAGGCTGTGGGCAGCATTTGGAATTTACAGTGGGATCCCTGATGGCCAGAATGTTTCTGCTCAGTGTCCTGTTACCAAAAGCTGCTGTGCTGCTGCAGCCAGCTTCTCCCAGGGACTCACACTGGGCTTGAGGATGGGGGGTTTTCTGCAGCTGGAGGGGGAGAAAGTGCTGGAAAGAGAGAGAGATGGCAGAAAAAAAAAAAAGATTTGCAAAATTATGTGTCAAGAAAATATCCAAGGGTTTGCTCTTCAGCGGAGAGAAAAGAGAATTTGAAACCTCTGTGGAACAAAGTCAGGGTTCATTTCTTTCCCCTGGACAGAACCTGCAGAGCTCCACTGAGGGCAGTTTCCCACCTGATGCTTTAATCCATCCTTACCCTTAACACAATTTCTTTTCCCAGCCATCCATAGCAGAAATCTTCCAGCAAATAATAACATTTTCTATACTGGATCAATACATTGGCTTGTGCTCATTGATCTGAAGAAATAAACTGCCTTACAGGAGCATCGGGACTTTGATTGGAATCTAATTATAAGAGTTTTGTGTGTCTATATATATTAAAAGTCCATATTTTTCTGTATTTGTGGGTGGCCACACAATTCCTGAAGAGCCGAGGCCCTTAAAGGAGCACATTTGGGAGGCCTGTGCTGCTCTCCACATCTGCTCATGGATAAGGTGACCTCACCCACGTCTGGCTGGCACAGGGATGGGCCGTGTCCTTTCCTTGGGATACAAAAAGCATCTTTAATGAATTGCTTGGGAGCGTTTTGCACTGTGCATTAGCAACGACACCCTGATAACTGCGCTTATAAATTTATATTTCTCCCTCAGAGCTCTCAAGCTCTTGGCAAACACAAGAAAGGACAGATCTGAAGGCCCAACTTCAATTCTCCTTTTTGTTCCCGCCTGTCCTAAATCAATAGAGATATAAAAGTTGGAGATGAAAACAAATCATGGCCACGCTGCAGCTTTCAGGGGGAAGCACCAGCTACAAGCAAACAAATCAATAAAACTTCGTATTCTTGGACCTGGGCTTGGGTTTGGTCAATAAATGCTCAGTGTTCTGCAGTATTTCACAGCAGCCTGCAGGTCTTTGCCGGGGCCTGAGCCGGGAATTTGGGCAGGGGATGAGATGGGAGCTCCACTTTTAACTGTACTTCTCAAATTTAATGTGGTTTGTTTCTGACTGGAGAGTTTTTGCCTCCCCAGCAGGTGAGAGCAGCCAGACCCAATTCCAGCACAGCCTCCCGCAGCTTCCTTTGTGCAGTTTGTTCCTCTAAAACAGAAGGACTTCCCTGGTTAGTGTTTCCTGCATAGTTTCAGCTGGGAAGGGTCATTGATTTCAGCAGGCAGACAGAAAACAAAGCAGGTTTGAAGGCACAAATGCGAGCAGGTGGATTTGGTTCAATCCCATTGAATCCTGTCTTTAATGCTCAGACCCCGGTGAAGAAAAACAAATCTTTCTAAATGCCCAGCAAAACCTCACCTCAGAATTCAGACCCAGGGTGGGAGAGGCTGCTTTGCTCTCTATAAGAAGGAGGTAGAGCTGGTTGGAATCCAGGTGTGATTCAGATGGAATTTTCTTAATGAATAATAAAGGAATAACAGAGGTGGGGCTGCTGGAGGCGCAGGTGCTAAAGGTCGGCGTGCCCTGACGTTGGAAAAATTCCTATTAAGAGGAGAAAAAGGTGTTTCCACAGGGGTCCCTTGCGGTGCTTTGTACAGCTCCTGGAGGGGCTGGGGGAGGCTGGGCCTGTGCTCATTAAAGCAAGGCAAGCCCAGGTCACTCATTAGCCACAACTCACCTGGGCACCCAGGGCACGGGCAGGCAATCCCGGCAGCCTGGCTTAACCAGCAGTGAGCTTAACCACTGGATTTCACTCTGGAGCTGAGATGGCCTGAGTGGGGATTCACTCCCTCACCAGGACAGGGGATGGGAACTCAGCTGGATTGGGTCAGCTCCTGCCACTGCCACCATCACCACAGTCCCAGGGGCACTCCCAAAGAGCCCCCCGAGTGTCCCCAGCCCTGCCCCAGCCCGGGCCAGCACGGAGCGGGTGCTGCAGACCCGCCTCTCTCCCTTGGGTGCCTCCCCTAAAACCGCTGCCCTCAGGAAATCTGTCCCAGTTTCTCCCAGTAAGGATCTTCATTCTGCTGGCCGGGCCTCCCCCGGCAGCACGAGGAGCCCGTCCGTGTCACCAGGAGTCCCCGGGCAGAGGAATCCTCCCTGCTGCCACAAGCAGCACGCAGGGCTCTCCTCCACTGATTCCCCGTCCCGGTGGAACATTAACAGCTGCCTGGGCAGGGCAGAGGCAGGATTAGCTGGAGCTGGCAGAGGGAGGAGGCCCAGGTGGACACTGCCAGCTGCCATCGCAGCCTCTGCTGCTCCTGAGCGTCCTGATGGCACAACGAGCAATTCCATGGAGAGAGGGATGGCAGGACAGCGTTCCCCCACCCCAAATTTCCCTGCCAGGGTCGTGGTGGAGCTTTGCTAAGCTCCAGGGGTGCCTTAAAGCTGTGCCACAGAGGGTGGGAGAAGCACTGAGCTCAGCTCAGCTGGTACTGGGGTCACTTCAGTGCTGAGACTGGACATGATCCCTCTGGAGCCAGGCTGGGAGAGCTGGGGATGGTCCCCTGGAGAGGAGAAGGCTCCAGGGAGAGCTCAGAGCCCCTGGCAGGGCCTGAAGGGGCTCCAGGAGAGCTGCAGAGGGACTGGGGACAAGGCCTGCAGGGACAGGAGCCAGGGAATGGCTCCCACTGCCAGAGGGCAGCCATGGATGGGATCTTGGGCAGGAATTGTTCCCTGGCAGGGTGGGCAGGGGCTGGGATGGAATTCCCAGAGCAGCTGGGGCTGCCCCTGGATCCCTGGCAGTGCCCAAGGCCAGGCTGGACACTGGGGCTGGAGCAGCCTGGGACAGTGGGAGGTGTCCCTGCCGTGGCAGGGGTGACACAAACACAAATCTGAGCCAGTCCTGCTGCTCCTCAGCTGCTCCCTGTGACCCCTCCTGCCTGCAGAGCACCTGCCAGCCCCAGCACTGTTTGGGGCACAGCACAAATCCTGGGGTTTTGGGGTTTTCCCAGCCAGCCAGTCTGGTTGAGAGAGGCAGAACACCCAGCAAGGAATGCCTGGGCACATCCTGGGATGTCCTCCTTCCCCACCTCCCTGCCATGGACTGTGTGCCTGTGAGACCCCAAATAAACCCACAGGAGCCTTAGTCCCTGTCACTGCCCCCTCAGCCACACTGATTAAGCTCAGTGCTTGTTCCTGCAGTTGTTTATGATTTTTATGATCTGCAAATTTGCAGCTGATCACTCAAACTGCCCAAATCCCCTCAGTCAGACAAACACTTTGGATTTATTGTGCTGCACATTTTCAAATGATTATTTGATTCATATTTCCCCTAATGTTTCAAAGCTTCATTTTTATTTTTCAAATTAATGAGAGCTGACAAGGATCACCCCACCCTGTGCTGTACCCACAGTGATTGATGGGTTTGTTGCAGGCACAGCCCTTTCATGTCCCTTGGAAAATTCCAGAGTCTGTGCAGCAGCAGTTGGATTTTCTTCTGGGAGGGTCAGTGCTGAGAGACCTGAACCTGTGAATCCACTAAAACGTGAGGAGTGTCTGGTTCCCAAGGACTAAGCCAAGGCACACAGCTTCTCTCTAAGTGTCCTTTACCCTTTATTAGTTGGGAAGCCAACGGAGGCAGCTGGGAGCTCCTTCCAGGGCTGCCTTCAAGGCCAGGAATTGATCTCTCTCCCACCTTGAGCAGGTGCAGAGCTCCTTGGCAGGGTTTTTATTCTCCCTGACAAACACTGGTGGAACATTAAAGTGAAGTCCAACAAAGCATTCAGAAAATAAACTGAATGAATCTCCTCTCATTTTAGGTGCTGAACAGGGATGTGCAGCTCCATCTGCCAGAGACTCCTCTGGAGCCACAGAACCACAGAACATTTTAGGGTAGAAAAGATCTCCAGGATCATCAAGTCCAAGCTTTGACCAATCCCACCTTGTCCATCAGTGGCCCCTTCCAAAGGAGGTGATTCTGCCCCAGCTCAGCTTGTCTGAAATGGCAGCAGCTCCTGCTGGGGGGGCTGATTCCTCCCCTCTGGCTTCACAAAGATTTGGTGGTGGTGAGCTCACGTTTGCATACCTAAAAATAAATCCACACCTTAGTGCAGAGGAACCCCCTCAGAGGGATGTGTTTGTAGATCCGGGCAGATGGAGCTGTGCTTTGTGCAGGGCAGGAGCAGGGAACTCATCAGCTGATGGGAACGTGGCAAGAAGGGAACGTGACATTCCCTGTGTTCCCAGATACCCTCTCCTGCACATTCCTGCTGCTCTGAGGCGTCCCTTCCCTCCTGTAACACCAGAAAAATAAAAACTTTCCTCTCCCTGGAGCTGGGCTCCTGCTGCTCCTGGCTGCATCCCTGCACCAGACTGTGCAGGGGAGGGTGGGGAAAAGAGCTCCAGCTGTGCTGGGAGGGAGGAGGAGGAGGCTGCTCCCGAGCCCTGCAGCCGCGGGGCACTCCGGGCAGGGCAGCCCGGGCTCCTGGGGGATGGCTCCGTGACTTAGGGGCTGGGCAGCTGCATCAGCTGGGGCTGAGTCAGCGGGGAGCGCTCCGCCATCCCCCAGCGCTGAAAGGCCAGCGCTGCCGATCTGCGGCAATATTATCCTGCCACGATTCCTCTGCAGCTCCTGGCCCTTCCACCACCCTCCCAGCACTGGAGCGGGGTCTGGGCAGCGTTCGCCTGCTGGCTTTGGACACCCCAAATCCTGATGTGTTTTCCTGGGCCCTGTCCTGCTCCCTCATCCCAACTCTTCTGTGTGTCCTCCGTGGCAAGCACAGGGATCAGGAACAGCCAAATTTCCCCTCCCTGGGCTCCAGGAGGTGCCTCCACGCCCATTCCCAGCCTGTTTTGGGCCCTCTGCAGGGTGCCTCAACCTTCTGCTCTCAGCTCCTCCCAGCTCATCTTCACGGACCCAGAGCTTTTCAGGAGCTGCCCAAAGACTTTGAGAACGTAACAAATGTGAGGAGAAAGGAGCTCCTTTGAGTTCCTTTCAATAGCAATCACTCCGTGGCAGTTTCAGAACTGGGAATGGAGTCCATACCACCGTGGATGTCGGATCACCCCGGCTGGACTGGTTTTCTGGGACAAAATGAGTGGGGAGTGTCCTGGTGTCAACACACAATTCCAGAATGGTTTGGACTGGAAAAGCTTAAATCCCATCCCATCCCATCCCATCCCATCCCATCCCATCCCATCCCATCCCATCCCATCCCATCCNNCCTGCCCACCCTGCCAGGGAACAATTCCTGCCCAAGATCCCATCCATGGCTGCCCTCTGGCAGTGGGAGCCATTCCCTGGCTCCTGTCACTTCATCCTTCAGAAATTGTCTCTCTCCATCTTCCCTGTCAGCTCCTTCAGGTCCTGGAAGGCCACAGTCAGTCACCCTGCTCTGTTTTCCAGGCTGAACAATGCCAGCTCTCCCAGCAGAGCTGCTCCATCCCTCTCATCATCCTGGAGCCTCCTCTGGACTCTCTCCAGCAGCTCCAGGTCCTCCTGATGTTGAAGTTCTCAGGGTTGGGGCAGCTCTGCCGGTGGGGTCTCACCTGAGCTCAGGGGCAGAACCCCAGGCCCTTTCCTGCTGCCCACGGGGATCAGCTCGGGGCACAGGGGATGTTTCTCCTTGGCTGTTTTATTCTCAGCCCAGCTCCTCCAGGACAGCCAGGAGCTCCATGGAATGGGACAATGCTCCCGGATCCCAAACAGCAAAAGCTCCCATGTTATGCTGGGGTTTCACTGAAAAAGTGCATTTTCCAACTTTGCTGTTATGGGAAGGTGTCATTTCTAATGAAAAGTTTCAGTCCTTCCCCAGAAAATGCCAGAGCCAAGACCTTCATTTTCAGGAAAATTTGGAAATTGGGGACGAAATTACTGTTTCCATTTCAAAATTATTTCTTAAATTCTCTCTTCCATCTTTCTAACTGAATCAATTTTTAAAAAATCAAATTACATGGCTCAGGAAAATGACAGCAAATTAACTCTCAGGAAGTTTCTGCTCAAGTTACTTTCCCTCTTGTTTTAGGGACCACAGAAAAATGCACACTGACATTTTAAATCTCTGCTAAACGAAAATGGGCACTTAGGTTTGAAATATTGACTGGAATATTTCCCCTGAGCCCTGAATTACCCCGTGGCTTTCGCTGCTCGCTCTCAGAACAGCACTAACCCCACATTTGTGCACAAGACAGTGAAGCACAGAACCCTCACACAAAGTGCTGAACTTGCAGAGCTGACAGGAGCCACGTCTGGAGCTCCCATCCCGATGTCCCCCGGGATCACAGCTCTCCTGGGCTTTTTGCCTGAGGTTTCCCCCCCTCTGGAGCCCTTCCCTGCACAGGAATTGCCTGGTGCAGGTGGAACCCGCCGAGCCTGAGATGTTCCGTGGCTCTGCTGGTGGATGGCAGAGGAATCCCTGATGCTCCAGGGGTTCCTGTGGTCATGTTGGTGCCCCTGACCATGTGTGAGGGACATTGGGGTGACATCAGGCTGGCACTGGTCACTCCTGGGGTCCCACAGGGCTCCACCCTTGGCCTGTGTTCCTCAACATCCCATAAATAAGCTGGACATGGGCCTGGGAGGACACTGAGCAAGTTCACAGATCTGGGAGCTCTTGGCTTCTTCGGGGGCAGAGAGGCCCTGCAGAGACCTGAACAAAGCAGAGCTGGGAAGTCTCCAGGAAACCAGGGAACGTTCTGGATTCTGCACCCAGGATGGGACATCCTGGATGTGCAGAGAGGGTGGGGAATGAGGGCTGGGAAGGGATCCTGCTTGATCGTGTCCCCGAAGGATCCTGGATGCTGCCAGCTCCTGCAGAGAATCAGGGAATGCCAGCATGGTTTGAATTGGAAGGGACCT
>VZSE01001281.1:0-26829 GCA_013398275.1 Promerops cafer | reverse complement strand
TCCCATCCCATCCCATCCCTCCCTGCCTGGCTGATGTTCTCTGCACTGTTTATGGGGGCTCGTGTTCTGCCTAGCCTTCCCAGCCATCCCAGGACAAGGGTCCTGTCATGTGCCAACGGGGACATGGACAGGGACAGGGCAGAGCTGCCCCAGCTCATTCTGCCTGCAGCCTGCTGTTCATCCCCATGGGCTGGCAGGAATGTGCAGATCCTGGAGCGATGCTGTGGCCCCAGCAGAACGGCACCAGGAGCTCGCCTGGCTGTGGCCATCTACAGCCATTCCAACCCAAAAATACTCCTTGAGCATTGCCCCAGCATCCTCAGACATCGGCTGGTGGCTGGTAAAGGAACCCTGGTCTTTGGGCTCTTATTTGTTGTAATTCTGGGGATCTTCCTCTTGTTTGGCTTTTATCTAATGTTTCTGAGGAGATCGATGTATTTCTACGAGCGCACACCACAAGTTTGCTATTGACTGAACAAGGACCTTTGCACAGATGTTCCCAATCCAGCACTGGATATGTCAGTCACATCGCTTTACACTGGTGAATTTCTAGGGCTAAAAGCAAGCCTGATGTGGAAGCACCGGACCGAAATGTGCCAGACTAACACATCACACGGGCAAAGATTCCCTTTCCAAGCCCTGCAGCCCTTCCAACTGCTTCTCCTCAGCTCAATTGGGACTGGAGTTTGAGTGTTCCAAAGCCAGAGCCCTCAGTTCTGCAGCTCTTTAATCATTTCTAGGGATGATAAAAATGCAAAAATGTGCTCCCAGAGCAGAATAATGAAGCCCATGAGGGTCTATTTGTCAATTTAGCAACGATATTGTGATGTACAAAGGCTGTTTCTTAGTATGATGTTCTGAGATTGCCTCCAAAATAGCGCCATAATTTCTGTGTCAGAAAGCCCCTGTCAGGAATTATGTCTGTGCTCTCAAGGAAACCCAGGCTGCAGCTGCACCGTAACAACTGCTCCATTTCTCTTAGAAATACAACAATTTACTTGCCAGTCATCAAAGGGAACCTGCAGATTTAGGAGCCATGAGCCGCTCTGAGGCACGGGATGCCCCAGGTCCCCTGGGAGCTTCCCTGGTGCTCCCCCGATGCAGGTGTTGGTATTTCAGAGGCACCAGGATGGCCATGGGCCCAGCCTGGCTGCACCCTGGCCATGGCAGCGGGGCTGGCACAGGCACGCTGGGCAGTGGGCACAGGGGGAACTTTGCTCTGCATGTCTGTGGGGCAGAGTGCGTGCTTCCCCAAGCACTCCTGACTTCACAGGGGCTGAAGGCACAGAGAATCTCTCGCTGTCAGAGGGCCCTTTATGGTTGTTTTTTATATATTATATATTTTTATAAAATCCACCACTTTTCCCCCTGCAATGTAAACAGCCTTTTCCCCAGGATGAATTCCTGGCAGGGTGCCAGGGAGAGGGGCTGGTGGTGGGCTTGGGGCTGCGGGGCCCTGCAGGGGTGGGCCCAGGAGGAGTCCCAGCCATGGGGGAGGGTTCTGGGGGAACCTGGCTCTGGCGAGGGCTCCAAGCCCTTGATACCAAACAGATCTGTGCTGCTTTGAAATGGGAACGTTCCCGAGTCATGATTTCCCTGGCCTAATTATGGAAGTTTTTCTAATTAGTTGATAAGAAAGATCACTGGGAAACATTTTGAGGTGAAGCCCTAATCTGTGCCTGTGTCTGCCTGGAGTCAGGAGCTGCTCCAGCTGCTGGACCTTGGTCAGGCAGCAGCGGCTGGGCTCAGGGTGCTGAGGGAACTGGGCATCCCTGCTGCTTCCTATGGTGAGGCTCTGGATTCCTCTGGCCAACAGGTTTGATCCTGGCAGCGCTGTGCCAGCTCTGCTCACTCCTCTGCCTTGTGCTCAGTCAGGGGATGAGCTGGGGCCTCTCTGCTGGGAATCAGGCTGCTGCCACTCTGTCTCCAGTTTGACTGTTTCTGCTTCTGACATCTGGCCACTGGCTCTTGCTCTGCATCAGGGGGATGAAGGAACTGTTGAATGTGGGGTGGGTTTTGCCTGTGTCAGATCGTACAGGGTTCTCATCTTCCTATCACCTCCCAGTTCTCTGAGAGCTCTGCTGCCTTGAACTGGGAGAATTCTGCAGCCACTGCCCTGGGGATATCTCTGGTCACATCTTTGTAAAACCATGTGGCAAAGGGCTAAGAGCTTTTTGGAGGATATTTTTCCCTTTATCTGTTGAAGCAGGAGAGATGTGGAACCAATGACTTGCCTCTCGCCAATTGCCACTTGGCTCTTGCAGGTGCCACTGTGATGCTGCCCTGGATGTCCAGAGGCTCACTGGACCCTGCCAGGACCAGGACCAATGTGGCAGAGATGCCAGTGACCACCACTGGTGGTGACTGGAAACCAGCAGAGCAGGATCCTAGCCTCCTGTTTTTTGTGGATACGGGTAATTTCTGACTCATTTTGGGGGGCTTGGGGTTTTTTTTTCCGAACTTTCTCTGTTACTGTGTGTGATCTGCTGCCCTTGGCCTGCTCGGCCACGTGCCCAGGGGACGCGGCGTCACTGCTGTTTGTCTTGGTCGCAAGCGCTGCTGCTCTGCATTCGTTTGAAGGGCTGAATGCACAGAGCCCGTCTGTGCGCTGGGCTAGAGGCTCTTCTGAGGAGCCTGAAATGCTTGTAGGAAAAAAAAAACCCCATAAAAATCCCAAACAAGAGAAGCTTGTTAGGGAGCCAGCAGGAGACTGGGAGTGGCACAGAGCGGCTGCTGGCCAGGCTGGGGGGCGAGAGCTGAGGTGGGGCAGTGGCTCCCCCCCGGAGCAGGATCCTCCACCTCAGAGCCCTCCTGCCCAGTGCTGGGTGAGCTTCCTCTCACGCGAGGCCAGAGCCTATAAATATCCCAACTCCAAATTTTCAAGAAGTATTAGGAACTCTCCAGGCTTATTTTTGAGGGCTGTTACGAAAGGGCTTTAGCGGATTAAAGCTCTCCCACATTAATCTCTGCTCAGGAAGGCGGAGGGTGCAGGGAGGGCAGTGCTGGCACCCCGGGCGTGTGATGCAGGGGGTTCACCATGACTCCTGGGCTCCCCATCTTGCTGGGAGATGGGGCAGCAGCAGTGGGCTGGTGGGGCAGGGGGGGGACACTTCCACAGAGCCATGTTCCCAGTCCCCCACTTCTCCCAAGCCCCCCTGAGTCCCCCAGACCCGGCCAACATCTGTAGGGCTGCAGGTTTGCACAGGTCAATGTCAAATTTATGTGCCCTCTGGTTTCCAGAGGGGGTAATTAGCCAACAGGTGTAATAACAATTTAATAAGTGTGTCAAATAAGTGAGCCAGTTGCAGTGTAGAGCACACTGTGCCTTTGGAGGAGTCTTCCAAGGGCTGAGGATGTGCCAGATGGGAAAATAGCAATTCCCTTGTCCAGGCTGGGGTCTGTCCATCCTGGGTCTGTGCAGGAGGTCACTCCTGGCCTGGAGCTGCTGCAGAGCTTGGGGAGGGACCTGGGACTAGCACTGCAGGGTTCACACCTGTGCCAGAATCTTGCTTTCCTGGCCAGATGTGAAGGGAGATGATGACTCGTGTGCTCCATTACCACCGGAAGGCACAAAGCAGTGCCAGAATCTCGGGGCAGGATGAGTGCTGACTGATGCTGATTTAGGCAGAGGGTGAATCAAAGGGATTTACAGACACCTGGCAGCCACCTGCACCTCCAATGCTGGCCTGCTGCCAGCACTGCTGCAGTGCCAGTGCTGCTCCCACGGGCATGGGGCTCTGGCCCAGGGAGGTGCCAAGGTGGGTTCTGGTGGCAGAAGATCAGCTCCAGCACCTGCTGACTCTTGGCATCTGCTTGGTGCTGGGAAAGCTTTTCAGTTTGTCCTTGGGAACATTTCTCCTCCTAAGGACTTGAGCAAACCCTCTGGCAAAAACATGGTGGTGTGTGACAGTGAGATGCTGGCAGGTGGCAGGATGCCCCTGAGCACCCTGGGAGCAGCTCCCCACTGCCCACCCAGCCCTGGCTGGCCAAGGAGCTTTTCATTCTCCTGCCAGTAGTGGGAACCCCAACCCCTCTGCAGCCCCAGCTGAGGCACCGCTGGCTGTGGAGTGACAGATAATGCAGGCAGGGCAGGATGCAGGATCCTTGGAGGGTCAGGGTGGTGTGATGCTGTGTTCCCAGGCAGGGTCCCTACTAGGTGTGTCACCCCATGGGGAGGATGATGGGGAGAGGCACTGCTTGGTGGTGAAGTGCCTGCTGCATCACCGATAAACAGCTGCCCCTTGGAATCCTCATTAGCACACGGTGTTGGAAGCCTGTTTTGGCTGTGGATGGGGCAAAGCGTGGCTGGTCCCGGGGGGCTCATGCAGATGGAGGTGATGGGTCTGTTGGAAGGAGGTCTCAGGTCTTGAGGGGCTGCAGAGGGTTGTGCATGGCCCTGCTGAGACTGCAACTCTGCCTCCAGCACAGGGATCCTCATGTGGGCAGGGCAGGGAAGGTCACAAAGACGCCTCTGTCGAGGATTTGGGTTCTCCCTGCCTGCTCCAGCAGAGCTTTGATGGGTCTAAATCAGTAACAGAGAGCAGGAAACCCTGCAGAACCCAGACCCAGCAGTGCAGGGGTCTCACCCTCTCACCACTGAGCTCCATCCTGCAGTGGGGTCAGGCACTGGCTGCCCAGCACTGCTGGCTATGCCCACTGCCAAGCTGAGTGCCAAAAATCCTGCCTTTCTTCACCTGCTGACAAGGCATTGGAAAAGGGAGAATTCTTTAAAACATAAAACAAATAAAATTAGGTCTTCTGGTAAGGGATTAAATGGGGGCCCTCAGCTGTATTTATAGAAGGTTCAAAAGTAAATCTGTTCCCAGACTGAATAAATATTTTGCTCAGGCAGGCATGATCTTCAGTTCATCTGTCTTGCAAAGACTTGAGTGAGAGGGGAATTGATTTTCTCCAGCCTGAACAAGGCAAGCGCCTCTCAGACCCAGATAGAGAGTGAAGTCCCATTATCGGCTGAAATGGGGAAGCAGCTGGGAAATCATTAAAGAGAAAGCAAAGACAAAACTGCTTTAGGGAGGTGACAATTCGCTGTCCTCTGCGGTGGCTGGGGCTGCCACCCCTGAAACTGCTTTGGGGCTGTGTCGCTCTGACCCCATGAGAGAGTTTGGTGACACTGGGTGACCATTTGCCAGCATCAGCAGCAGCTCCCCATGGGAGATGGGAGTGGCTGGCGGCTGGCACTGGTTGCGTTGGTCACAGTGGTTGTGTGATTGCACAGATCCATGCACAAGGGAGGTAGGATGGGGAAACCTGTGAGTGGCTGGGTTCATCTCCCTGGGTGGAGGGGGATCCGTCCTGGTGCGGCGGCAGTGCCAAGGACATTGACCTCATTCTCTGCTCCTGCACAGAGACATCGACCACATTCTCTCCTCCTGCACCTGGAGGTGCGGACACGCTGACAGCCAGGTCAGTGCTGCTGGACAAGGAGTCACCCAGGGCTGGGCCTGCTCTCACATGTTGGGTTTCTGCACTTGTACGCCTGCCGTGCTGTGGCTGCCCTGTCTGTAAGGATGAGAGGAAATTGCTGGCATGTCCCTGTCACTGTCCCCAGCCTGCGGGATGCAGCCATTCACATGGTCCTCGGGCTGATGCAGGTGGTCCGGGCAGAGGTTCCTCTGGCAGCGTTCACCCCAGTGCTGGGTGTTCAGCACAATTCCAGCTCAGAGAGCTGCTTAATTCAAGCCGGCACCTGGTGTTTGCAGACATCAGTTACCGCCAAGAAAAGAGCTCAGTGCTTTGCTCTCCATAAAGGCAGCTGCCAGGCCAGCGCCAGCGCGGTGTGAGCCGCGCAGCCAGGGCTGCCAGGGCTGCCCGGCTCCCCGCGGCTGCAGCGCTCCCCGTGCCTTTTCCCAGGTCAGAAAGGAAACAATAAAAGGGAGCATGAACAGCAAGCCAAAGCCCTTGGCAGTGTTTTCCAGCTTCTTCTCCCTGTTTTCTGTGGCAGAACCACATCAAACAGATGCTTGCCTGCAAGAAGGTCCCCAGCCCCAGGTGGGTGCCCGGAGCTGGGACGCTGTGAGGGAGCGGTGGCGGTGCCTGGCGAGAATTTGCTGTGTGAGCTCTGTCCGCCCCGCGCTAAAAAAAGGCACAAAATGAGCAAAATTATGCGCTGAGTCACTAATCGTTCACCCGCTGCTTTAGTCACCAGTGCTCCCACACCGGGGGACGTTTGCTGAGGGGGCACAAACTGAACTGTCATCGCGTTAAATGGATGTGGCCAAAAGCAGTGAGGAGCTGCTGCCGCATGCACGGCTTCTGACACCAGACAGAGCATTGAGCTCCATGGCCACAGGAGCTGCTCAATTAATGACAACTCCCTGATGAACCCATTGATTAATCGTGGCCGTGTGCTGCGGCGCCGGGGTGTGCTGCGTGCGGAGGTGGTGGCAGCAGAGCAGCTGCTGCCGTGTCCCATGACAGCACGGGTCACTGTCCTGGTCTCTGTCCTCCTACGGGCATCGCAGCTCCTGCCGAGGGACACGGGCTGCTGTTCCGCGGGTGCTGGTGCGGGGGTAGCACCCCCTGCTCAGGGGTGGTGGGGCTGAGCCGGGGGGCTCTGTGCCTCAGTGTCCCGTCTGCTGGTGCTCCCCAGTCTCCCCCACCCGACGCAGGCTGTTTTAGCCACGTAACCCGCCGTGCTGGATCCAAGTGTGTGTGAAAGAGCCTGTCTCAGCACAGGGAAGAGCCATAAAGGGCCTATTTATGGAGCTGGCTCCTCACAATGTTTTCAGACACAGCCCTCGCATGTTTTCATAACAGCAACGCCTCCACCTCTCACCAGCTGCCAGTGGAGCTGAGCCTCTCGCCGCTGTCCCCCGCATGCCCCGGGGAGCTGGGAGCCCTGGCAATGGGCTGGCGACTGTGGGGCTTCCCGTTGGGATCCCGGCCCCAGTGCAGCCCCGAGGTAGCTCATAAGTTCGTGCCTTGGCTGCCGCTCCCATCCTGACTGCGACCTGGCACTATGCCCACGCGGGGACATGCTTGGACCCTTGGCACGGATGGGCTGCTTTGTGTGGCAGGAGACGAACTTGTCAGCAGCCCCTCTGCCTGGGCCACCTCACCACCACGTTTCCCACTGCCTGGAATTCGCTGGCGGGCAGCACGAAGCGCAGGGCTGCATCCAGCGCCCAGGTGGAGGAGCAGCAGCTCCCAGGCTTCATCCTGAGAACACCCTATGGAAGGACCAGCCTCTGCCCCAGCCGTGGCCCCGTGCAGCTCACTGGTCATACGTGCAGTCGATGTGAGCCGTGCCCAGCCCAGCTCTGTCTCCCCCCAGTGCCAGGTACCCTCTGGTGACAGCGTGGCAGCCGCTGCGGTGACAGCGTGGCAGCAGTGGCAGTGCCATGCACGTGTGGGAGGCAGGTGAGCACAGAGAGGGAGCAGGGAGAACTTTCCTGCTCAGCACCAGTGAGCAGGAGGGAGCAGGAGTGAGGCTGTCTCCTGGCAGGGAGATAAGTAACTTTTCATCAGTCCATTTTGGAATTCCTTTCAAACAGGAACGCTGACCCACCCGAGCTCATTAAATAACTTTAGTGGTGCTGCCCAAATAAATATTCCAGCTGCCACCTGCACTGCCAGCCAACACTCTCTGCCCTCTGCCCTTCTGGGAGCAGAGGTTTCCCAGTCTAATTGGATACATGTGCTTCTCTCCTGACACTGCTGACCTCCAGCACAGCACAGGATTCTCACACTGCCGTGACTGGGTTCCTGCAGCTTCATCCCAGTGCTGCAGGAGCAAGGCAGTGAGTCCTGGGGCTGGCAGGAGCTGGGAGCTGGGAGAGGAGTGGAGAAACCAAACCGTGGCGAGAGGAGGGAACGAATCCAGGACATGCTTGTCACTGAACTGATTAAATCCGAGCTCTGAAACTCTTCTGTCCTCTAGCCAGTGAGCAGTGTATAACTTCATTACTCCACATCCAGGAGACACTGAGGGATGTGGGCAATTCATTATCATCTGTCCCATTTCATTTCCCTGCCTGTCAGCTCTGGCATCCTGGTATTCACAGACAAGTCAGGGTTTCAAGGTGTGAACTGAGGCTGAAGGCCAATTCTCCTGCAGCACGGTTCTGGACAGGACCCTTGCACCCCCATCACTCTTGGGGACTCCTCAGCAGCACCTCAGGGGGCTCAGGGATTTTGTGCCACCCCTGGGTGTGGCACCACCATCACCAAGCTCAAGGTTTTAGGGGCTTGACTTCAGAGCTGCCACTGTCAGCAGGGACCTCAGGTGCTGGGTGTGTAGCATCATTCTGGGGAGCCCCAACCCTCAACTGAGGCAAATGCAGAAGTGAGGGATGGATTTGGACCCTGGTTTCTGATGCCTCTCTTCCCGATGGCTCTGGTTCCATCGAGCTGTCCCCTATCAGACAGGTCCTTCCTGCTGTCACCCCCAGGCTGCTCTGAGCACACAGGGTGCTCCTCCCCAGCCCCAGGGCGGCAGCTTGCCTCAGATCCTGGTGACTAATTGCTCTGCAAAGAACATTTCTCACTAGTTTCTTTCATAAGAAATGGTAACAAAGCTTTTATTTAGCTCTTCTTTTCCTTTCTTCCTGTCTTTTTTTCTCCCTTCCTACCCCAAATGCAGAAGCCCCTTTGATCGTGTGGGTTCAGGCTCCGTAACGAGCATCTCTGTTTGTGTCGGGGAGTTGTCAGTGTGGTAACATGACAGCACAGTCTCTTTGTCGCCTCACACACAATGAATTATTCCTTCCACTCTTCCTTTGCACCATCTCTGGGATAAATTACTGCTCCCAGATGGGCTTGTCACCCAGTGAAGCATCCTTAACCTCTGAGATGATCCTTGCCCAGCATGGAGTGCCGGCCACTGTGGCTCACCCGAGGCTGCAGCAAAACGTTGGAGTGGGGAATTGTCAGCCTAGCTTGAAAGCAAATTGCTTTGCCAATTTATTTTCTTTCTTGTGTATGAACATATTTTTCTTAAAGGGATGCTGTCACATTAAATATGGAGCTGCCAACTGCAGGCATTAAAAAATCATGGGTCGTCCCATTTTCCTTCCTCCCACTCTAAATTCTGAGAAAACAATAAATTCGGGGTTCTTTTTACTTGTCATCTGCCTTTCAGCTCGAGGTGCTTCTGCAAACTTTTCGCAGCAGCTGGGAGGTTTGGGAGTTTCAGCACCACGACAAGGGCCATGGAACTGGGGCAGATGGGGCTGGTGGTGGGGTGGCCCCTCAGCCATGTCAGGGTGTCCGGCTGTCCCTGGACCCATCTTCCCTGGGCCAAGGGCAGACCCAGAGCAGTCCTGGGACAGTGCTCAGGAGCCTCCCTTCCCACCACAGCTGATGGGCCTGAGCCATGTGCTGCTAAGGAAATCTTCCCCAAATCTGTCCCTGAAGGGCGCTCACTGTCAACAAGTTGCCTGGACACTGTGTCACTTTGTCACATCCCCTGTGACAGATGCAGAAAGTCCTTTTCAGCCTTTATGTTTCCAAGCCCTTTTTTAGGGAAGGTAAGGAAAGTAGTTTTGTTACACTTTGACAAAGTGTGTTTCCATGCAGCCTTGCTCAGCTGGGGAAGGGAAGTGGGCATTTGTTGCACTGAACAACTTTATGGCAGTTTCTGGAACGTGTGTCTGATGGATCTGGGATGGGAGCGTGTCTGATCTGGTGTCAGGTATCAGAAATCTCTTGTATTTAAGAGATCCGATTGAAAACAGGTTCCATATGGGGCTGGGTCAGTGCTTTCCCTTTCTTCTGCTGCAGCAAATCTCCCTCCCACAGCTGCAGGTAGGGATAAGTCTCTTGCTACTCTTAAATTTTAAAGAAAAATCTCTTCCAAAGCTGCACTGTACTGCAGCCTCGCAGCTCAGCAGGGCTCAGCTGCCCCCCAGCCCCACCACATGGGCTCCAGAGCCTCCCCCAGCAGGGTGTTTGATAACATTGATTTTAATAAAGCTCTGGGCTTGTTTTGATGGACAGATCCAAAGCACTACATGGATTTAAACAGATCCCGTTGCAAATATCTCTATCTGATACCCCTGGCGTGACCGGCCTGCAAATGTCACTTGCTTAGCACTATCAAATATTTAATTTGCGTTGTAATAGAGGAGCCTTTGAGAGCTCCAGCTTAAACTGGAGGTCTCCTGTTAGCCAGCAGCTCTTCACAAATTCACTTAAAAGCCAATTTCTGCCCTGAAGAGCTCCTGACCCAGATGCGGGAGTGAGGGGAGCTGGGAGGGAAGACCGTGCCCACCTCCTGCTGTGGGACCTGCTGAAGCCCTGCTCATCACTGTAAGTGCTCGTGGTGGGTGTCCTCACCTTTGCCATGGGAACACGTGGGTGGGGGAAGGGGATTGGCACTGCCACCCCACGGTGCTCGTGCCGATGCTTGTGGCATTGTGCGTCCAGTGGCACCGCTGCTGAGCCAGCTGTCGGTGCCTGCAGTGGGGGTGGCAGCTCCCCAGGGGCTGGCCTGCATCTCGTTCTGGATCCTGCACTTGTGGAAAATCATCTTCTGTGGGAACTTCCCTGTGGCAGCTTCAGTGAACAGCGAGGGGAGCACGAGGTGCTGCCAGGGCTCAGACTCTCCCTGTGCATCCCCTGGTTCTCTGTATTTTACTTCCCAAGAGAATATAGTGGCTCTGTGAGACTCTGCCCTAATCTTCGTGCTGACCACAAGAATCCTGCAGGATGCTGTGATCTTGTCAGGTTCTCCTCATCCAGCAGAGAGGCTGGGGGTGCATGGCCAGTGGGGGTGATGAATCATGGAGCCTCAGTCCTTGCTCTCCCACTGCTCCCTGCACTGTGCTCACACCTACAGCCGAACCCTGGGACGGAATGTCACGCTCGCTGCCTCTGTTTGCTTTGCTGTTTTCCCTGCTGGTTTGAGAGCAGGTAGCACTGCCCAGATTTTACTTCCTAGAGTGGGTGGGCACATTTCCTGCCCCGCTGCAGAGAAGCAGCATTGTTCCCTCCATGGTGTCTCCTTCAGCTGGGTTTCAGCTGTCCTCGCTGCCCGGGAGCAGGGCTGGGATCTTGCTGATTCAGGGGACACGCAGCCCTGCGGTGTTAATGATCTTGGTGTGCAAAGGAGAGGACAGGCGCAGTGGCACCGTGCTCCGTGTGATGCTCCCTGCCCTCCTGGGAGGCTGCAAGATGTCCCACTGCCCTTCAGCGTGTGGGAACGGGGCTGAGGGGAACCCTGGAGAGCATCTGAGGGTAAGAACCGAGCATTTGGGGGATTCAGAACTGAGGGTTGTGGGTGGTCTGTGCCCTGTGTGTGCCCTGGTCCCCGTGCCAGGAGCCAACCTGCAGCCTGGAGCTCTTGAGGAGAGACAGCTCACACTAATCCTTGTTCTGACCATGGATGGTTTATGGACTGATCCTGAAATGTGCCTCACCCTGGCATTAGTGGAGCATATGTCAGGGCTGGGGGGGCAGCTGGTTTGATGCAGTGTTATGAAATGCTGGAAGTGCTGCAGGCATGGCCAGGCCCCTCCAAAACCTGCCAGTCTGCCTGGATCTGCTCAGCTCTCAGGCCAGGACACTGAAGCATCTCCTGATGCTATAGCAGGTCCCCTGGGCCACCTCCACGTCCAGGGCAAAGCCCCCTGTGCTCATTGCCAGTGGCCTTCCCAGCAGCCGGCATCCCTCCACCAGCAGCCGGTGCCTCTTTATGAAGTTACACAGGGAATTCTCTGGGTCCAACCCTCCAGGCAGCCCAGGAAGCTGCCCCATTCCCCCATCTCCCCTGTCACTGAGAGCTGCTGTCAGGTGCATCCGCCTGCTCTTGGCTCAAGGTGGCTCGTCCAGTGCCACCCCCTGCCAGCTGGCGCCCGCTGCCCCGCGTGACGCTCCGGGCTCTTTCGGAACTTGCTGAGCCACAGGCACCAACTCGGACGTGCTCTCGTCCGGAGGCTGCTGATGAGGGCTGATTTAGTGGCGATCGAACCGCATTTGAAGTGCTCCTTGAAATACGAGACAAGTGTCTGCAGCTCTCCAGGCACAGGGGCGGCTGCGGTGCCCTGACGGCCGTGGCACAAGGGCAGGAGCCGGCTCGGCTCGGGAGTGCCAAGGGCAGGGCTCAGCGTTCCTTTCACCAGCACCAGGTAGGAGCCTCCTGTGCCAGGCTGGGGCACCAGGTGCTGCCTTGAAGGGGCATTGCTGTATCCTGAGCCCAAATGGGTGGGTGGGCTGGAAATTTCCTGTGCCAGTGGTGAGTGGTCTGTGAGGAGGCAGGATGGTGTGGCTGCTGCTACAGGGGTCTGGGGCTCCCTGGTGGCACTGGAGGGGGCACGGCCAGGGTCCCTGGTGCAAACATGCATGGCAGTGGCAGGATCACAGAGCTGCTTAATGGTGCAAACCCTGAGGTGATGGGATGTGGTAATTTGAGTTGTGCTTGGGTGAGGTGTTGTGGCAGCTCTGGCTTTCCTGAGGGTCCTTACAGATTGAACAGAGACCATGAAATTGGTCCGTACTCAGGGGGTTTGAGGGAATTCTGTGACAGCTGTTGGTGGCCACTTTCATGCCAACACTTTCTTCTACTTCTTTTATTTGCTGTTGTGTGTACTCAGCTGTGGGCAAGGAAGGTGGATTCAGTAGAACGAAACCTAGTGAACTCAAATAAGATTTTTTTTTTTCTTCAGATTTCTTGCTCTCTTACCAAGTTCATGCACTTTCTGTTCAGGTGGTGTTTTCCCTGATCCTGTATCGCTGAATGGAGAGATCTCCCAATTAGCTGTTGTCAGGTCCCCTCAGCTCTGTGGCAAAGGCAGTTTGACTCGAGGGGAGGTTCTGGTCCTGTGTGTTGGCTCTATGGAGTTCAGTCCAAATAAAAGTCTCAGGGGACACAAACTGGTGCTGATGGCAGGAGGGAGCACGAGGGTCCCTGCAGGGGTAGGACACTGAGAGAGCATCCCTGCACAGATGTTCAGGGTGGATGTGCATGATTGTCTGTCCAGGTTGGGATAACAGCACCCCCTGTGCCCAGGGTGGCCTTTATGGGTCTGCCCCCAGGTTATTCAGAATACAGGAAATGTGGGAAAGGACCTGACCTGCATCAAACCTGCTCTCTCATCAGGATTTTGTAGCTTGGCCACAACCCCACTGCCCCGCTGATGTATCTCATGCCCAGCCAGTGGCTTTTCTGGGATGCTGTGGGATGCTGCTTCAGCACAGCGTGTGGGCATGGAGCCACTTCCAGTGACTGCAGCCTGTGCGGGAAGCTGTGCTTTCTGGAGTTTGCTTTGCACTCAGGAGCTGAGTAAAGGATGGCCCAGCACGGGTCTCCTTCAAAAAATCAGCAGCCAAAGGGACATCTGTGAGGCCGGCAGAGCCCTCGGCTCTGAGGGAAGGGCAGCAAGAAGTGCAGGTGGCAGGGTGTCATCAGGGTCCTGGCAGGTGTCATTGATGCTGGTCAGCCAGGTCAAATCTGGGCACTGGTGGGTGAGTGGCAGCTCATCTGCCCCGTCCAGGAGAACCCTTGGGAAGACTACCCAAAAGTTTGCAACTGCTTGTGATCCTCATGCATGGAGGAGACAAAAGCTTGACCTCATCGGTCCTGGGGTGGGATGGGTGGTGGAGCTGAGATGTGGTGACCCTGTGTTCTGAGCTGGGTTTGGCACAGAGCCCCTGAGCCACCCTGGAGGTGCCACTTGATCTTCACCTTGCCTTAGTTTCCCTCCTGTGAAAGGTAACAGCCGCCCAGCCCCCGGCCAAAAGTTCCTCAAGGCTTTGCTGAAAAGGTGGAATCTGCCCCAAAGCAGCCGTCAGTCAGGGCGCCGCCAGCCTGCACACGTGCCATGACCTGTCCCCGTGACCTGTCCCAGCCACGAGCCACCCGGTTTGTGGCCCTGACACCTGAGAAGCAGAACAGGCGGAGAAGAAATTAAGTGAATGAGACAACAAGTGTGTGTGCAATTAGGACAGACCTTCAAACGCTGCCCCGGGAGCCGGTACAGGAGCTACTGCCTAATCAGAGCAACAGCAGTGCCCGTTTTAAAGACGAGGGAGACTTTGGGGATACTTTGTCCACATAATGTTCCAATTTTAGCTCTGCGTCCTGGGATGTAATTGCATTAAAAATACCCGGGGAGGGGGAGGATGCCAAGGGCACCCAGCGACCTGCCTTGGCTGGCGTGTCCCCACCAGCGTGCCGCGTGTCCCGCTGCGTCCCCGAGGCCCCGTCTCACATTCCTGGTGCTGATCGCCTCCCAGATCTGCTTTCCGGTTGCTCTGCTAATGGTTATCCTGGGAAAGGCCTCCAGCTCTGTTAACAGCTAGTGGAAGAACCCCTCTCTCCTTTGGGCTAAACAGGACTATTGATGGAGACACTCGTGGCCACCTCCGGGGTGCAGGAAGGCGCAGGATGGGGCCAAGACCCGCTGAGGAGAGGGGTGCTAACCCAGCGGGTGGGTGAGTGAGTGGCAGCGCACCCCCGCCCTGAGGCGGGCAACGCGCTGCCTTCTGTCCCCGCTGTGCCCAGTCCCCGCTGCCCGTGTCCCCGCTGTTCCCTGTTCCCGCTGTCCCCCCCGTCCCCGCCCCGTCCCCGCAGTTTCCCCCGCTCCCCGCCGTGCCCGGTCACGGCTCCCGCCCGCCGCGGGACCGGCGCGGAGCGGCGGCGCCACCGCGGGGCCGCGGCCGGGGCTGCAGCGAACCGAGACCCCCCCGACTCCCCGGTGGGCCCGAGGACCGAACCCTCGTAGCCTGGGGGGTGCTGAGTGCTGGGGCGCGGCCACCCGGCACGACCCCGCGGGGTTTTGGACAGCCTGAGACAAAGCCCCCGGTGTGGTCCCCGCTGCCCGAGGAGCGTGCGACCGACTGAGTTCCGCACGGTGCCCATGCAGCCCTGCCGAGGATGCCAGGGACATCCCTGCAGGGCACCCTTGCGTCCTGCCTGGCCACCCACAGACACCCCGGCCCCTGCCTCGGCCCCTTGGCGTGCCTGCGGGTATTTGTGAGCCGCAGCTGCCAGCTCCGAGGCGGTAACTGGATCACAGGGCTCGAGTGACCTTCGCGCCTCCGAGGCTGTTCTGGATGTCCCACCAATTCCCAGCTCGGGGTCGGGCAGCAGGAACAAGTGTCCCTGCAAGGCAAAGGCCGCTGGAGGGCTGTCCCCAGTCGACCCCAGGCCCTCCATGGGCAGCTCTTCTCTGTGGTGTTGCTGTGTGGGTCTGGGGCTCCAGCTCCTGATGCAAGTTGGTTCCACAGAGCCCCATGTTCAGGACAGGCACCTGCTGGTGGCCGAAGGTGCCAGTGCCAGTCGTTCTCCTGCCGTGGTGGGAATGGGCTCTGGGACACCCTCACCGCACACGAGTCCTGCCAGCTGAATCTCTTGCCTGCAGAGAGCTGGTTCCATCCTAACTCTGCCTTGGGCCAACCCACAGTGCTGCCCACAAGCGAACAGAGAGACTTGACCTGACACAAGAAGTGTCGTCTAGAGCTGGAAACTTGGAAGAAGTGGGTTATTCTCTACTCCAGCACTAAACTCCTGGGAATGCTGCTGCTCCTGTCATCTTGCCCAAACGCTGTTGCACTTGCTCAGGGATCCCCCCAGATTCAGACACACCACAGGCGTGGGACCTGTGTTGGGCTCTCCTGCCTCACCTGGCACCTGTTCCTGTTCCTCTGTCCTCACAGTGGGTCTGTCCTTCCTCCCGCAGGCATGAAGCGACCCCTGAGCCCATCCCACAGCCCCGAGAGTGCAGTGCAGCTGGTGGAAGAGGCCAGCTGCCCCCCCAGCCAGCCCGAGCAGCGCATGAAGCGGGAGAAGAAGCACCAGTCGTTCACACTTTGCGAGGTCTGCAATATCCAACTCAACTCGGCTGCACAGGCGCAGATCCACTACAACGGCAAGTCCCACCAGAAGCGCCTCAAGCAGCTAAACAAGGGGAAGATGCCAGCGGCCCAAGGTAGGAGCCCACCCAGCAGGTCAAGGTTGCCCAAAGGCTACCCTTGCTCTGGCACAGCTGCTCTGTTGGGCTCATGGAAAGTTTGGAAATGCTTGATTTTGTCCTTGGCATCTGTCACTTGCTCGTCTACCTGAACTGAAGGGCTTCTCCCAGCTGTCACTGCCAGTCCTCGAGTGGTTTTGGGGCCCAAGAGGCCATGCTGCAGCAGCAGAGGGATGGACACACGGGTCTGTCCATGTGCAAGCGTGGTTGTTGCTGCTCTGTCTTTGTAGGTGTCTTCTTGAGTTCTGCAGATGGTTTGTGTGGCTGGGACATGTGTGTCCAAGGCTGGAGTAGCTGTCAGTTGCTGGGCTACTGGATGCTGCTTTCCAGGCGCCAACCTGACCGTGTCCCTCCAGGCTCCTGCTGTGCACTTCTCCTGTATCTGTGCTGAGTTTGATTCAAAATGCTGCTTAGATGTTGGTGCTGAGGCCCCTCACCTGTTGGCTGCAGCAGGGATGCCGGCACACGGCAGGAATGCTGGCACGTGCAGGTGCCGTGCTGCTGGGCAGGAGCTTGTGCAAGGGCAAGGACTCACTTGCCCTCTGTGCCATCTGCCAGCGTTCACCTGGCTGGGCCCAGCTGGCTGCTGCAGATTTTATGCACAAAAGCAGGGAAATGTGCCCAGAAATGTCACCCTGTCACCATGGCTGACCTGCTCTGCCTGAGCCTTTGGCTGTGAGGGATTGTCATAAGCAGCAAACCAAGGGAACTGCACAGAATCACAGAATCCCTTGAGATGGAAGGGACCTCAAAGATTACATGGTTCCCTGCTCCTGCTCTTACTAGAGACTGGGCAGGCTGGAGCCATAAATTCCTAGCATGGCAATAGTCATCTGTGTGCCAAATCCTGCCCTGACTGGTGCTGGTTTTGTTTGGGTAAGGCCTGGGATATGCAAAGGAGCAGGTCTCTTCATCAACATTACTGACAGATGGAAATATCGCCGGCTATTTTAATGGGGATAGGGCTCATAAATTCCAGCCTGCAGCTTCCAGCTTCTCTCCTCAGTCTGGTTGCAGCCTGATGGGAGGCTGTCCAGGGGTGCATTTCCTACTGAGCCAAAGAATCTTGGAGCATGCCAGTCTGCTCTTTGTGCTTCTGCACCGTCCCTGACCTCTGCCAGTGTGGCACCCCTGGGGCCCCACGCTGTCGGCCCCACACGCTCTGCTCTGCCAGGCAAGGCGCAGTCGCTCCTGCGTGCGCAGGGCTCTGATCTGCTTGTGTGGGGAAACTGCAAGCAGCAGCTGCTCCCTGTGCCTCCCTGTCCCTCCTGTTCCCGCCAGAGCTGACCTTTCTCTGCACTTTTGGTTAAAAATGTCACTTCCAGAGTTGTCACTGTGAGCCTTTCCCAGCCTCCTGAGGCGTGACCCTGGGCAGCTGGGAACTGACTGATGCGACTCCTGTGTCCCCTCTGCACCAGTTGTGCCACTGGCACTGGGGGTACTTGATGCCATACGCGTCCCCCCAAAACACAAAGGGGACCAGCCCTGTCTGCCTTGCCCCAGCGAGCTGAGGACAAGTGCAGGACAAGCTCCTGGCTGGGCTGCAGTGCATGGGCAGGAGGGCACAGGCAGGGCTGGCAGGGTGATGGGGTGCTGGGGAAGCCCTGCCCTGCCTCATCACACTCCTCTAGGAGCCCTTCACTGGCCAGACCTGCACCTTCAGGTGCTGAGACAATGCATCTGCCTGCAGTCCTGGGAGCAGTCACCCCTTCTTGGGCAGCTGCCTGCTCCAGGGCTGGGCTCAGCCTGGCACAGCCCACAGACAGGAATGGCTAACACGGGTCTCCAGTGGCATGTCAGCACTGGGGGAGTCTTGGGAGGTTAAAGACTGTGGATTAAATGAAGTAATTGAGTTCAACAAAGATGGGATGTTCCTCTGGGCTGGAATCTCTGTCTCATGCTGACATCTACAGCTACATCAAAGGCAGCTTCCCAGCCACCACTCAGTCTCCCCATTCCCCTCTGGCTTCTCAGATCTGTTCTTCCTGCACAGGCTGTGATCACTGACGTCTCGTGGAGCAAAGCTGCAGAGGAGCATCGCTGGCAAACATGCTAATCAGTGTCATTACAATTCATTAGCTCTGTACCAGAAAGCCCCCAACTTAAAAACAAATTATTGCTTATTAGACGTTTCATTTTGCAAGACAGATCCCAGATCCTTGTTGTCCTGTATGGAATCATGGTGAAGGTGGAGATTAGATACAGGGTGCCCACAGATGAAAGATGTTTTTGTGCCGCAGATGCCAGTTTTAATCCAAATGGGTCACGAGTGATTTAATTACTGCCTGTGATTTCCCAGGGAGCCCAAGCGATCTCAGTTTGCTCTGAGTCCTCAGGAACCAAACCACTGTCTGGTGCTGAATGAGCAGGAAGAGCTGAGCCACCCTGAAATGGGGACCAGTGCCTGCAGGGGCATGGACAGGGGGCTGCTGCTTCCCCTCATCCTGGATCATCTCTGGGGCTCCCATCACAGGAGAGGCTGAGCTGGAGCATTTCAGAACTTACACCCTGATCCATTGCTCTCCCCAAAAGTCCTTTCCACCAGTGTCTCGAAAAAGTCATGGGATGTAAAGAACAGCTCTCTCACTCTGCTACCAGGGCTCTGCCAGCCCACATCTCCCTGAAAGGCAGCGGGAAGCACTCTACTTTGGAGCACGAGGCTCTGGTTTCCCAGGCAAATCTGAGCTGACAGCAGCTCATACCCCTTTGGCCAGGGTCTGTGGGAAGGACACACTGCTCTGGCATCTCCTATGCCCAGGAGGGTTCACACAAGCCTCGAGCCCAACTCAAACCACTTTTCTTGGCTTTGGAGGCTGCTGAGCTGCTCCCCCAAACCAAATGCCAAGGCAGGGCCAAAGCACCCAGAGGCAGCTATGCCCTGGGGCCGATTCATGTCAGAAGCTCTTCCTCCTCTCCAATATCCCGTGCCATTAGGTATCCTGACCCTCTCCCTGGCTGCCCGGTGCTGTCACCCCCCCTCACACTGGGGCTGCCTGGTGCTGTCCCGCCCCTCGGCAACACAGCCCTGGAACAAGAGTTCCTTGCAAAGGGAAAGGTCCTGGTTTTCCCAATTATCCGCTGAAATGTCTGTCCATTGCTGTTTGGGAGCAGAAAGGTTTGAGATGAGCAGAGAAATCGCTGTGACAGCTTCAGCATCACTGGGCCTGCAGCAGAGAGCGGGGCCCCCAGCAGGGGATGTGGGGACCCCGGGGGAGCCTGGGCTGCTCTGGGAGTCAGAGGGGGCTGGCAGCTGCTGGTGGAATTACCTTGGGTTTCACAGGGGGTCCCAGATGAGCTCCCTGATTTTGGCAGCTGGCAGGGAACCCGGTCCCCTTGAATGGCTCCTGCAGAGCTGGGGCTGCGGTGCCTGAGGCTGGGTTGATGCCTGTTGCACTGACCAAGGAGCCCATGGTTGTGCTCTCGGCTAGTCTAGGAGAGCCCTGCTGAGAGACAACTCCTGAAAACCACCCAGAGCAGCACCTGGGAAAGCTGGGGGTGGAGAGCAGCAGAGGGAGGGGAACTGGTGGGTCTGACCATGGGCAGTCTGGTGGGCGTGTGAGCCTGCTCCACGATGCTGCTCTGCGATCCTGGGCCACGTTCCTTTTCCATGACCCTGCTCTGTGTGCTCTGGCATCTCGTTGCTCAGCTGCATTCCCTCCTCCCTCCCCCACTGCTCTCTGCTGTCGCAGCCTTTCAGCTGTTCATTGCCCAGCAAACGGCTGCCAGTCCGTTTCAGCGATGTTCAGCGGGGCTTTGTCTGTAATAATCCCAAGGTATTGATTTAAATAATTTGCAAACATGTGGGATTAGGGTCTAATTGGGACTAATCGGGGTGCAGCGGTCATGTCACCACTAGGTCGGGGCTGGGACATTCTCACATCTGCCCTTGATGGAGCTCCCAGCCATGCCCAGCCTTGGTGCCTGCCAGGACCTGCTCCAGCAATGCCAGAGGAAAAGCTGTTCTTTCTTGCTTCCTCCTGCAGCAGTTTGCTGCTCTCCTGCTTTTGGGACTTTTTGGACAAATTTGGCAGGGACAGGTCAGTATCTGGCTGGCATGGGAGCCACTTCACAGCGTCCATCGCTGGGTACAGGGGCAGCACATCAGGCTCTCCCAAACTTCCCAGTGGCAGATCCATGCCCAGCCTAAGTGTTAAAGGGGATTTAACATTTGGCTGGGACAGACCCTGCATCCGCCAGGTGCTGATCGATACCTTGTGCCCAAGCAGCACCAGGGTTCAGATTTTAAGCTTCTGTGAATTTATGAAGGACAAACATATGGAGTCCTCCTGCTCCATTGGACTCGGCTGCTCCCTTCAGCTATGAGCAAAGATGAGCAAAAATAGCTTTTCAGATCAGATTTGAATAACCTGGAATCTCAGTGGGAGAAATATAATTGTTTTTTCATGTCTTAAAGATGTTGGCTGGGATCAGGAATAATTTGAAGAAGCTCAGTTGGTAATTGTACATTTTCCTTCCCTCTGCTCACTCCCAGGCTTCTGCCTTCTCCTTGGGGCATAGGGATGGGGCATAGGGATGTCCCTTGGGGATCCTGGGGTGGAGCTGTGGGGGCTGAGATGGGAAGGGATTTACCTCTGCCACTGGGAACTGGCAGAAAAGCCCTGTTTCACTAAGTGCTCTTTTTCTAAAAAAAAAAAAAAAAACACAAACCAGTTTCTGTGGGGGAAAGGACCTGTGGGCACCATGTGAGAGGCAGCACATGAGCCCAGACCCTGCACATCAACTTTGTGCTGGCCCATGAATCCGGAGAAAACTGCTCCCTTTCTAAATCCTCAGAAACACCCCATTAGCTTACTATCCCTCTGAAAAGCCCAGCTATTCAGCTTTCTGTGGATTAATAACTGTAGCATAATTAATCTCTGGTTTTATTGAGTCAGTAACTTCAAATAGAAGATGAATTGATTAGTGGTCAGCTTTGGCTGGAAGGTTTTTGTGGTGTGGAGCCTTCCCCACCAGGAATCTGACCTCTGGCTCTGCACCCCGGTTCTGGTCAGAGCTTCAGGGCTATTTTTCCCTGACACACTTATTCTAAAAAGATCTTTTAAATTTAAACTCTTGGCCATAAAATTACACAGAGAAGCTGCAGGGCTTTTCTTGTGCTGCTGGGGCATGAAGGAGGTGGGAGCCTCCCATGGCAGGGGCTTGGGTGCTCAGGTGGATGCTCCAGCTGCATCCATGGAAGGGCTTCACCCTAAGAAATATAGAGACCAAGCCAAAATATATCAAGGTCAGATAATATATATCAAGTATCATCTTTGTGTGGGCTGGTGGGGGCTGCCTGGGCCACAGGAGTGTCAGGGTACCACTGATGTGGTGCTGGCAGAGGCTGTGCTGCACTGCTGGCGATTTTTCCCAAAATCAGTAGGAAGTTGCCTCGTGTTATTTTTAAGCCCTGCAGTTGTGAGCCATTCCTCTTTAATCACGGATTTTGCTGTCACTTTCTTCCAGTCGGTTTGCTGTCAAGTTGCCTCAATAGTGTTTCACGGCCACTCAGCTCAGGGCTGCGACACACGTGACATTAATTAGAAGTGGATTAAGAACAACGAGGAACATGTAGCCATGGAATATTTCACAATTTCCCATGTAGCATCAGCTCAGCAGATTTGGAAGAAGAAACCTGGCATTTATTTTAAGCGGGGAAAAAATGGTCAAAGCAGCAGCTAAACTGTGAGCGTGTCCCAGCTTGTCGGCACCCGCTGGTCCCCGCCCGGAGAGAGCTGAAGGGCCTGAAGGGGCCTTTTCCAGAGCTCCAGCAGCATATCTGAGCAGGGGGTGAGGTCCCCGGGATGGGGGGGTGAGGTCCCCGGGATGGGGGTGATGTCCCCCTCAGGAAGGGTGCCCAGTGCTGGGGGTGCTCTAGGGTCAGGCACCTGGCTCTTGTGGCCACCCCAGGCATCAGATCCAGATGCATCCTGTTTGGAGGGCCTGGCTTTGCCCCCCGAGCACTTGGGGGCTGCTGTGTCCTAAACATCCCCAGGGAGGGCTGAGGGCATGGGGGACCTCGGCACCCCCGGGGGCCTCTGCTGCTCTCAGGACGGAGGCAGCCACTGTCCTGCTCCGACACGGCAGAGAGGCGAACATCCCACTGCGTCCCACAGCTGCATCCCGCAGCTTCCCGCTCGCACCCCGGCTGTCCCTGGGGATTAGAGGTGCTGGATGGAACAGGTCGTGCCGGGCTGTGCGTGCGAGGGCTGCGCGGCCGCCCCGTGCCCGGGCGCCGTCCCAAAGAGCACCGGGACTGAACGGGGGGGACTGGGGGGGGTGACAGCCACGGGGAAGTGACTCGTCCTCATGTCAGTGATGGAAACGCAGCTCATCGCCCCCGGCCTCCAGCCTCGGGCCGCTCTCCGTGCCCGCTGTGTCTCTGCTGTGTGTGCGCACACGCGTGTGCTGCTCGCCCGGGGACACGGGAGGAGCGAGGGTTTGGAACCNGCTGGGGGAGGGCAAGCAGGGGGTTGTGGGTAGTGTAGAGCTGTCACTGTGATTTAGGGTCGGCTGCTTAAACTGTTTTATGTTCCCAGACAGTAAGTCGTAAGCAATATAAAATTTTCTCTGAAGAGATGATCTCCCCTCGTCATGCTTCTGCTTCTTTCCCAGACTGAGCTCTCCTTTCCATAACCCCGTGGTGTCAGTGCGGGTGTGCAGAGGGAGAAAATGGGATTCTGGCTTTTGGAGCCATGTCCACAGCCTGGGATTGGGAGCAGGGATCCAGGGCCCTGCTCTCTGGTCCTGGTGCTGCCAGGAGAGCTGGTGACGCTGGGAGCAGAGTGGGGCAGAGCTCTGGATGAGCTGGCCATGAGGGACTGCTCTTGGTAGCCGTGTCTCCTTCCAGCACAAGGACTGTGGCCTTTCCCTGCAGCCTCCCTGGGCTGCCCCCAGCTCTGCTTTTGGAGCATGTGAGTCGGATCTGTTGGAGTTGCCAGAGCTGTTGGAGTTGCTGGAGCGGTTGGAGCAGGGCTGCCTCTGCCTGCAGGCACTGCCTGCTCACCTCAAATTCAGTTCTCTTCCTTTTCCATGCCCCTGAGTTATCGTTGCTTTTGGACAGCTGGCCCACAACACTGCTCCAGCTCACCTTTGCTATTTTCTACAGCCACAGATTTATGAGGAACACTTTCATTTCTCTGGCCGTTGCCGTGCCAGCTGGAGTGTCTCGGTGTGGTCTGTGCTGTGGCACCAGGGTGTTTGCCCAGATGAGCTCCCTGGGCACCAGCAGCTCTTGAGGGGCCAAAGCTAAGCAGGAACCTGATGGGCAAGACCAGAGACAGCATCACCCCTGGCTAATTAAGCATCCAGAAGATTTTGGGTAGTTGGTTTCCATGCCAAACCCCAGTTGATTCCAGATGGGCCCTGTGGCCCCCCAGAAAATCTGCACTGGGCTAGGGGGAACCAAAGTGTGGTGGCAAGGTGGAACCCTGTGCCCTGTCCCTTCCAGGAGGGCCCTCCTCAATTAGATGGAAAATCTTACACTCTCTCTGAAACTATTTCCAGGTGTAATTTCCACCCCTTTTTTTGATAATTAAATATTTTTAGGTCATCCAGTTTCTCCACCCTATTCACAGACCTGTTCTGGATGCCTTTGTAATTAGCCATCTTCCAGGGGAAGATGATGAAGGTGGGAGGCACAGGCCATCACTCTACCACCAAAGCCCTGCCCACCTTGGCTCATCCTTGGGGGTCAGAGCTGGGGGTGTGTGTCCCCTAGGGTCACCAGACTCCTCCAGTGACACACAGCTCCCACGTTTGCTCCTTTTAAATGCATAAAAGCAGAAATCTGCAGGAAGGATTAATTAAAAAACTGGGGATTTAATTTAAAAAATGGATCCGGGTGGGCACTGCAAACTCAGCAGTTTGGCAAGTCTCTGTTTATCAGGGGGGTCATGGGGGACTCTGAGCCACAAACCTCATTCTCTTTGTGTGGGAAGCCCCCCGGGGGAGGAGGATTCAGCCCTTAAAATATGTTACCTTAATCCTGAGCAAACTCAGGAGCAGGAAAGGTCAGCGCCTGCCTTCCTGGCCTGGCAGGGATGAACCGCCGGCGGCTGCTTCAGCCGGAGCCTTCTGCTTCTGATGGGGCTCAGGTTACAGAGCAGAAGAAAAGCGATACACATCCTCCAGGTGGATCAGTCTTGATCCTATCTGGCGTCTTTCACCCCCAAATTATACCCTAAATCCTCAGTGAACAAAGTCAGCCAGAAAGGCTCTGGAAGGCTCAGCAGACTTGGGCAGGGGAGCAGTTCTGGCTGGACTTTTATCCCTGTCTCTTTCCTCCTTTATTGATGTGTTCATTGCCCAGTTCTGGTCACTATTTGCCAGGCTGCCTCTGGAGCCTACGGATGGGAAGAGCCAGTCCTGGACGTCCTTCAGCCAGCAAAGAATTTAACACTGCCCTCAGTAGGGTTCGGAGTAATCCCTCTGTTGTGGTTCCTGCAGTCTGTTGTCACAAAGAACCCAGTGAATTGGTGACACTGGTGCCCCAATCGAGCCCAAGCACCTTCCCCTTCTCCCTGCCCTCCCTCATCCTTTGAGCCACAGGCAGGATTCGAGCAGACCTGCCCAAGCAAGCCCGGCTCTACAGCAAAATGCTCCCCCCTCTTAATGCGTGTTTGGGATTTGCCTCTCCCGGGATGGGTGTGATGAGCTGCAGGCTGAGGGCTGGGGCCTGGGGCCATTTCACAAGAAACCCTCTGGTTCCATCCCCACACGCTTGGGATGCTCAGCCATCCGTGTCCCGCATGTGGATATCAACCTGTGCTGGAAAGTGGTGACCACGAGGCACTGTGGCATCTGACCCATGTTGGCTCTGAGGTTTTTTTAGTGCCTCCCACGGGATGGTGGAGCTGGTTGTCATGGCCCCTGGGCACCCTTCTCAGCCACTCCGGGGTAGATGCTTCAGCAACTTCATCCCACAGAGGAGGTTGCAGGGAGCTGCAGCCACGGGCTTTGCTCCCTGGGATGTGGGGCAGCTGGCAGCACCACTGGGAGGGAGATGTGGGTCTGGACCCTGTGGGAGGGTTTGAGCTGCTGCCCTACGCCAGCTCTGGGGCACATGCACAAATATAGCAAGTTATGCACCGGACGGACCCACACTGCAGAGCTGGGAAATTCCAGTGATGCGCTGGGCTGGGCTGGGCTGGGCTGGGCTGGGAGGGCCGGAGGCGTTAATGGCAGCGGCTGTAATCAGCACCTGCAATTAGCTTCTGCTCCAGCTGGCCTCAAAGGCTCGGCCACAAAGTGCAGCACCCCACACCGCTGTCCCTCCCTCCCTCCCACCCCTCCGTGTCACTCCAGCTCGAGCCCTTTCAGCCACGGCGATGCTGGCCAGGACCTGCTCGCCTGGCTGGGATAAACGCAGCATGGGAGAGGATTTATTGAGGGAATTGGTGGGTAGAACTGAAGGGGCTGGTCAGGGCTGGGGGCAAATGGAGGATGGAGCAGGGGTCAGGGATGGTCCAGCCGGTCCTCGCCAGCGGGGCTGGAGGTCAGGAGATGCCAGACTTGCTCATGGATTGTGGTTATCCCCGGGGAAAGGAGAGCAGCCATCGCATGGTTGTCAGCCCCCTGCTCCCCCCAGTCTTTACATTTCCAGCTCCCTCTGCTCGATGCTCCTTGCAATAACGCCAAACTGCTGATGACATTAAACAAATTAATATCGGGCTTAAATAGCCTGCGGGAGGCCGGGCCAGGCGTGCGGGGCCAGCTGTCAATCCCGGATTAGCGAGTGCCCCGGCTAAACTTACTGCTGCTGTTAACGACCCTGACAGCAACACCCTGCCCGGGGCTCTGCCAGTGCTGCCCCGGTGCCAGCCGAGCCAGGGTGAAGTCTGGGAGAAAGACCCATGGTGTGCCCTGGCCCAGCAGCAGTGCCCAGAGGAGCCCTGCTGGCTTTAGGGCTTTTCAGTGCACCAAAGTTCTGTAATTTACCCCAAAAGTGCCTAGTCTGGCTGTGGCACATGGGCAGGGACTCAGGCATCTCACGGTTTAAAAGGTTCTTTTTCACTCTGCATGTGGCCCAGAGGTTTCTGCCCAACTCCTTGTATTGTTTGACTTGAGAAAAATATTTAATTCCTTCCTTGTTCTTGTCTCCCGTTCAGGGAGGCAGGGGAGGTGATTGTTTCCCCTTTTCACAAGCAGGTTTTTCATTTCCCTGTTTAAAGGGCAGCAATATAAGCAAGTCATGAGTCTCGCCTCCTGAGAAGAAACCAAAAATCAGCACAGAGAAGGTGCTGCCATGAGGAGCCCAACTGCCACAGTCTTTGCTGATGAACCGATGGGGAGGGCAGTAGGCCCTGGGCTCATGAAAACCCAATCATGGGGGGCTGAGGTGAGCACCCCACCCGGGCCAGGCTGCCCGTGTGCACTCGTGTCACCCCACAAGCTGATGACATGGTTGGGTCAGACCCTGTGTGTTTGCAGCACTCAGGGCTGGGGCTGAACAGAGCAGGGACCCACGGTCGCCAGGCAGGGACACGCGGTCCCTGCTGCCGGCGAGCCCTTCCCGGGGGTCGGGGTGGGTGGCTGCCACTGAGCCTCCCCTCCCCGACCAAACCCGGCGGTGGAGACCCACGGGGGCATTTCAGCACGTGTCACCCCGAAGCAGTCGCCTCAGAGGACTCTCCGAGAGAGCCCCGGAGGTGCAGCGGAGCCGTTGAGGGTTCCCTCCCCTCGCCCCAAGTTTCGGGGCTCGGGCATTCCCGGCACGGGGGCGGCTGTGCGGGGAGAGGGAGAGCCCGGTCCCCCCGCCCATTTCCACGCTGATACCCGGCACCTCCGGCAGCTTCTCCCCCCGCGCTCCTGCGGGGCCGAGGCGGGGCCGGACGCGGGGCGAGGGGCGGCAGCGAGCGGGGCGGCGGGAGCGGAGGTGCGCCCGGCCGGCCCTGCCCGC
>VZSE01001280.1:384853-424056 GCA_013398275.1 Promerops cafer | reverse complement strand
TCCCATCCCATCCCATCCCGGTGAGTCCTGAACCTCACACGGGTGATGTTGGTGACGCTGGCCCCTGTCCTGCCCTGGTGCCACCTGTCCCATGCAGACCTGCCATCCCCGTGTCCTTGGCCCCTGCCTTTCCCAGCTGCCCAGTGTGCCCTCCAGCACTGCTTTTCTCTTCCAGAGAAGAGTCTGCTCCTCTGCAGAGCTCCGGAGCAGCTGAACAAGTATCCGATCATGGCCTTTGGGGATGAGTCCTTCCGGCAGTGCCAGGAGACCTCGCTGTCCCCCCAGCACTACATTGCCTTCTTCATCATTGGACCCTTCTCCTTCATCGCCAGCATCTTCTTCTG
This sequence comes from Promerops cafer, assembly GCA_013398275.1. Lineage (NCBI taxonomy): Eukaryota > Metazoa > Chordata > Aves > Passeriformes > Nectariniidae > Promerops > Promerops cafer. The sequence continues at coordinate 423,712 of VZSE01001280.1, read as the reverse complement.
CACCTTCATGGGCTCCCTCGTGGTGTTCTACCACAGCCTGCGCCGGGAGTCCCACTGCTGGGGGAGACCCCGCGTCTGCAGGGTGCCCTGAGGGGCCCAGCCCGGCTCTGCCCTGGGCAGGCTGTGCTCCATCCATGCCCCTCTCCAGCTGCCTGCACTCACCAGCTGCAAACTTGTCCCTGTGGACCAGTGAGAGGAAATTCTCTTCCTGGAATTGCTTTGGGTTTTCTCAGAGTCCCCCAGGATGGTGCCGAGCTGCCTCTGCCCAGGGGGAGCAGCCTCCAGCTCAGCTCCCTGCAGGGCACGGGCTGACCACAAATGCTCTCAGTGTTTTGGGACGCTCCCCAAGGCCACTCTCAGATCTGCATATCCCCTTCCTGGGGGCATCCAGGTGATCCTTCTCCACCTGTCCTGCCCCCTGTGCTGCCCAGTCCCCTCAGTGTGCATTTAGGATGCCCCATATGCTTNGCTCTGCCCTGGGCAGGCTGTGCTCCATCCATGCCCCTCTCCAGCTGCCTGCACTCACCAGCTGCAAACTTGTCCCTGTGGACCAGTGAGAGGAAATTCTCTTCCTGGAATTGCTTTGGGTTTTCTCAGAGTCCCCCAGGATGGTGCCGAGCTGCCTCTGCCCAGGGGGAGCAGCCTCCAGCTCAGCTCCCTGCAGGGCACGGGCTGACCACAAATGCTCTCAGTGTTTTGGGACGCTCCCCAAGGCCACTCTCAGATCTGCATATCCCCTTCCTGGGGGCATCCAGGTGATCCTTCTCCACCTGTCCTGCCCCCTGTGCTGCCCAGTCCCCTCAGTGTGCATTTAGGATGCCCCATATGCTTCACTGTGCCTTTAGGTGCAGCCTGGGACTCCCTGTGTGCATCCCAGGACACACCACATTCCTCTTGGTGCCTTTCAGGCCACCCTAGGAGTCACCGTTTGCCTTTTGGTGCAGCCCAGGAGCCTCTGTGTGCCTTTCAGTTTGCTCCTTGGGCCTTTCGGTGCCCCCTGCACCCTCTGATTGCCTTCAGTGAGCCCAGAAACCTCAGTGCTTTTTTCTGTGCCCTCAGAACTCCTTGAGCTGGCGTTTCCTGCACCTAAATGCCATGTTTGGCTTCTGTGTCCTGGCAGGCACTGTTTTCCTTTTAGTGTACCCCAGAGCTCTCTGTGTGCCTTTTGGTGCACCTGAAGATCTCTGGGTGGTTTGGAGCATTCCAAAGCCTCCATGGGGCTGTCAGACCATCCCAGGCCTTTCAGTGTGTGCCCAAGGACAGGGCTGGTTGCAAAAAGCTCCTTTTGATAGCTTTTTTCCAATGAGTCAGGAATGCTGGTGCTGAGAAGGCTCAGCCAACAACCAAGGTCTAGGGTGAGGCTGAAGTTTAGGGTGAGGGCCAGGAAGAGCCTTGAGCTGCCACTGATGTGGTTCAGCAGAGGAGCTGCCAAAGGATGGGTGAGGCTGCAGTGGTTTCTCCCTCAGTTGCTTTTCCCTAGGCTACAGCTAATCCCAAGGCAAGGTATAGGGTCAGCTCAGTGCTGGGAGTGGGGACAAACAAGCCCTTCACAGGGGCCCTTTACAATGGTCCTGGCTGCTGCCTCACCTCCCATCATCCACACATCGGGGCTGGGGCTGCCCCTGCACCTTCCTGCCCTGCTCCCTCCTTCCCTTTCCTGTGGAAATGCTGCTGGAAATGCTTGTGAAGTGAGCATGCTGGGAGATGGCCTGGAAGGATCTAGAGCTGTGCTCCAGGAGAAAGCCACAATCTGGGGTGACAAAAATGCCTTTCAAGGAGAAACAAGAGCCCTTTTTGGCCTGATCTCTTACCCACTGCAAGACAACCAGAGCCACAATGAGATGCTGTGACCATCAGCCTTGTTCCCTCCATCTCCTGCCCATGCAAGAGCTGGGACCTGCCAGGGATGTGGCAGGAGTCAGTGCATCCTTCGGCAGGCTCTTGACAAGGGTTCAGTAAATCACACATAAATAAACCAGGTGTCACCTCCGTGCTGGCTTGCTCCCTTTTTATTTTCAAGAGAGGAACCAGCCCCGTGTACTGCCACATGGCCAGATTCCTACTTCCTCCTCTGTTGTGGGGCAGGGGGTTTGCAGGGAGCTGCTGCAGGCAGCATCTGCTCCAGTGCTGCCAGCCCTGCACCTGGGGGGGCTGCAGGTCCCCTGCCAGGATCCTCATCTTGCCTTTCCCAGGAGCAATCCCAGTTCTCCCAGACCCTCTCTAGAGAGCGTTCAGTTATTCCCAAGAAGGCCTGGGCTTCCCATTTGCAGTTAGGACCTTGTCTGGCATCCTGGACGGCCACCTGAACCCTGCTCCTTCCCTCAGACCATCCTGAGACGGGGCCCCCATGGAGGCTGGGATGGAGGTCTCAGCACATGGGGAAGGTGCTGTGGATGGGTGATGCTCCTTCAGTTCAGCCTTGGGGGACCTTCCTGTTTTGGAGATCACTTGATGGACCTCCCTGTGGATGGGCTGATGTGTGGGGCCTTCCCCAATTCCTTCACCTCTGCAGTCCAGCCCCTATTCCCAAAGGCTGGCCCCACTGGCCAGGCCCCATGCTGGCTCCCAGGAGATGGAGAGCCCAGCAGTGGCAGGGGACTGTTTTCCCCAGGATGGAGGTGGGACAGGGCCAGCTGCCCTGGTGCTGCTGTTGGGGCAGCTCCACACTGGCCCCATCCCCTTGCTGCCAGGCCTGTGCCCCGCTCTGCCTGTCCAGGCTCTCTGTCACCTGAGTTTCCCAGAATGGGGATGCCCTTTCCCTCCCAGTCTCCTCTATAGCCCCTGGCCTTTCTCCCTGCTGGTTTCTCCACCCCTTCCTGTCCCTCCACTGTTCGCAGACCCTGCCCCAGGGTTGGCCGAGGCTCTGATTCACTGCAGGGCTCCCTGAAGGCTCTGCCAGAAGTCAGAGACAGAAAGAGGCACACAGCTCTGGAATAAACCACTTCATGAACCAGTCTAGACTTTACTGAGCTCTTGCAAAAACTTGGTATGAATGTAACATTGACGTATAAAGTAGAATGGGTCCGATTTCTCAGCTGGAGCTAGATGAACTTGATGGAGCCACAGCAGTCAGTGGGACGATGCTCACAGACCTCAGCTGCCATGTGAAAATCCTGCCTGCGGGGCTGCTGCCCGCAGGGGCAGCCTGGGGCAGGGGGAAGGCAGTTCGTGCCGCTGGGGCTGGGTACCACGTTGCAGGTGGGTTTTCCGTGTTGGCAGGAGACGGGATGTGATGCTGCGGTAGCTGCTCATCCCCGGCGCCGCTGCCTCCGCCCCCGCTGCCGGCGCCCGCGGGGAGGGTGCTCGGGGTACGCGTGTGGGCTCCAGGGGACGAAGGTGCGGGGAGGGACGGCGTCAGCCTGGCTCGTTCGGTTCCCTTCTCCCGAACTGGGATCTGCTTTCCCCGTCTCCAAGTTCAGGCAGACGGAGCGCCGTGAGCTGGTGCTTCGGGGCTGCCGCGGGAGCTGCTGGCAAGCTTGAACTGCGGGTGAGGGTGGCAGGGGAGCCGCCAGTGCCGGCCGTGGTGCCTCGACAGTGCAGACAGGCTGGGTGGCCGCTGCAGCTCCGCAGCGAGCCGTGGCCAGCCAGCAGCATCTCTCCTTGCATTGCTGGTGCTGAGGCAGTGTGGAGCTGGGGTAGAGGTCAGTGCAACCATCCAGAGCCATTTCCCGTGGAGAATTCCTGGCCAGGAGAGCTGCTGTGTGAGTGCTACATGCTGGCCGTGGCCAGGTCCTGGGGATGTCTTCTGTGCAGGAGAGGTGGGAGCCGGGATCTTGCTGACGGCACTCCACGGGCTCCGGAGTACCGCGATTAGCACAGGGGCGTGGGCTGCAGGGCGGCAGCTCTCCTGCTGCAGCCAGACCACGGACAGGAACCGAGTCACAGCCACAGGCCGATGGGAGGGAAGGGAAGAGGGTCCATCCCCTGCAAGGAGCAGAGCACACGTCTTCCAGCCCCCGCGGCAGACGTGAGGGTCACTCGGCACAGCAGGAACACGTCCCCAGCCTGCCGCACCAGGAGCTGGCTGCTCCCGCTGCTCAGGACCGTGGGCATGTCGCTGGAGCCCTCCAGGTGGTGGGAGGCGTGGAGCACACGTCTGAGGGGCTGTGTGTGCTCAGAAGGCTGCAGCCTGTGAGGTTAAGCACATATTTGTGGTCTGGCACCGGCTCTTCCCTGCTAACCATGGGAGAGCAGGCACCGTGTGCCTTCTGCAGTCCTTTCCCCTTGCACGGAGCCAGTCAGTGGCAATTCTGATTATTGTGGCACTGTTTGGAAGCAATTATCTCTGTACAGTGAAGTCCAAACCTTGTCCTGGTCCTGCCGTGCTTCCTGGGGCACGAGCATGGCAGCAGGCCTAGGAAGGGAGGGAGATATACAATGGAGTCACTGTGTATGGATGAAGGATGCTTTCCTCCCATCTCACCCGGAAGAACCCATCAGTGTCCCTGGAAGGCAGTCCTGGCTGTGCCTTCTACTGTGTTGGGCAAGGACTGATGGCCTCGGGGAGAAGGTCACACCACAGTGCTGACGGAGGGGTCGGAGAGGTTGAGCTGGCCAGTGATGTCGGTGGGGTGATACTGCTGCAACACACAAATAGACAGACAAAGAGAAAGAAGTGTTAGGCAGTTCTGGCACTTGTCCCCGCTGCGACTTCTAGCTCATATGTCCCTACAGGATATCTCTTGGGGATGAAGCAACGCCCTGAAAGCTGCTGCTGGCTGAGGTCCCCTTCCCAGTGCCATCCACGCTTGTGCAGAGGTCACTGCAGACGCTCTCCAAGCGCCCTGGCGCTGGGCAGAGGGGACACCCAGGAGCGCAGTGCAGCTTCTGCAGAGCGTGGCTGCCACGTCACCCGCTGAGCCAGGCCCTCTCTGCTCTGGGAGGGCTACAAAACAAAGCCTGTGACTCATCAGCCCAGCCCACGCCTGAACCTGTGTTTGGAGGGTCTGGCTGGGTTTTGGCACCTCTCTGGTGCTAGATCAAGCTGTGCTTTGAGGCCAGGGCGCTTCACCTCCTTGCTTGAATGACCCTGCCGTGACTGCCCTTTCATGCAGGTGAGATGTGTGGTGTGGTTGACTTGTGGTAGAGTGTGGCGTTGATTGCTAATGTGAAAATAGGGCCTGTGTTGGTGATGTGGCCTGGATTTGGGGTTCTGAGCTCCTTGCAGATGGGGGGGCTTGGCATGGGAGAGGCCATGGGAGACCCCTCCCCTGCTGCAGTCCCATCAGCAAGTAGGGGGGAGAGCAGAAATACCCATCAATGGACAAGAAAAAAACGTCCTTCCTCCCCAGGCAGGAATTTACAGCGGGGCAGTTATTTCCTCCCTTCTCCTTCCATACTCCCTTCCTCTCCCAGCTCCACTCTCCTAACTCCAAAGCCTGACCTGGAAGCCCTGTCCAGCCGTGCTGTGGGAGCGGGCGGCCTGGAGCCTCCTGCGCTGCTCTCTGGGGTCCTAATCCAGTGCCAGGGCAGGAAAGGGTCTCTGTGGGTCTCATGTACTGCAGCACAGACCCTCTCCAGTGACATTTTCCCAGCCCTTGCACCACCCTGCCCAGGAGGGCTGATGTTTTGAAGGGCTCCGGGGGGGCTCCTCGGTGATGGATTTCACCTGCCCTGCTTTGGTCGATGGTGGCCGTGGCCTTCGTGGCGCTGCTGGTGGCTCTGGCACTGTGGCTACCCTGTGTGCTGCACACCCTGCCTCCTGCCACCCCCCGAGCCTTGCATGGGGTCCTTGGGGCTGCCCTGCCCAGCCCAGATTTGTGCTTCCCGGGACCCTTTGGTGGGAGCTGCTGAGGCAGGGCCGGGAGCCAGCGCGCTCCCGTCTCTCCGGAACCCCATGCTGGGATGCGCTGACACCCAGGGAGCCTCTCAGGGGACCACCCTGCCACTTGGGGCACTGGCTAAGGTTCTAATGGAGCCTCTGGGAATTCCTGGCCACAGCTTTGCTGTGCTAAGGGGCAACGGCTCGGCCATCACCCGTCGGCACAGAGAGCGGCCGAGGCCATCCTGATGTTACTCTGCTGCCCTGGGGGGAGCTTTTTGTGGCTATTCATCAGCCCACCAAAAAACACCCCTCTCTGCCAAAATCGGGTGCAGCCACCCCTCCTCGTGAAAAATTTGGATTCCATCTAAATGCAGTGTTTCCATGGCAGAGCTGCTGGGAGGTGTGTGCTCGTGGGATGGGGCTTGACTCCTGCAGGGAGGAGAGGTGACTGGGAAAGGGGAGAGGCTGGTGACTCACTGGTGGAGGAGAAGGAGGAACTGGAGATACAAAAATGAATGGGTAGAAGAAAGGTCCTTTGTTGAACATCCTGCCTGATATGAGGGGGGTGGAAGAAGAGGAGTGTGCCTGTGTGTGCGTGTGTGTGCCTCGGTGCACGTGTGCATGTGGCTGCTGTGGTGGTGTAGCAGGGCAGGCTGGGGCCTTCTGGCCTCTCTGCACAGCTCTGGGGTGAGAAACGCTAAAACAACCAAGTGAAATGGGCAATCTGGCCAGAAAAATTAAAATACAAGAGCATGGCTTTTGATTTGAAAGCATATCTCCTCCAATCACAGAGTTATCACAGGGTAACATTCTCATTTACTTTTTTTTTGTGTAAAGTTCATGCATGCAATTTTTAATAATAAAAATTAAAATGAAAATAAAAAAGGAAAAGAAAAAAAAAGCAAGAAAACGGTCATATCAAAACTATGTTAAAGTAGGACTAATGCTAGAAGCACATATCAGTAATTTAGGGTAAATTATGTTACAGGGATGGTGCAATAATCCCCAAACCAAACATTATAAAGCCAAGAAATTAATCAATATTAACCGTAGAAGAGACTCAAACATGTTAAGGTATGGAAGTGAAGTGAAGGCACCAAAAACTTTAAATGACAACCAGGAAGAAAATATAGACAAGAACTTAATGTCTTTAAAAATGACTTCAACCTAACTGGGCTCATATGGTAGTCCCTGGCTGGTGGAAGATTTCTGGAAGAATTTTGGTTTGTTGTTTGTGGGTTTTTTTCAATTAAAAATTAGGATTCCAGCTAAATGCGATCTTGCTGTAGAAAATATCAACTTCCCTTTAGGAAAAAAAAAAAACAAAACGTTGTCTTTGACCTACTTTTGGTTCTTTTGGGCCAAAAACTAGGCTCTTTCTCAGCCAAGAAGCGTTTGGCTTTGGGACAGCTGATCCTTCACTGAAAGGTGACCTTTTCCAGGAAGCCCCTCGGTTGTGGCCCAGCTCTGGCACCATCCCCACGGCCGCGGGGCTCCAGCGCCGCCAGCGCCGGCCCCGGCGGGGCGGTGCCATGGGACGTGTGTCAGCTGTGCCTGGGGCTGGCAGTGTGGCTCTGCGGGGGCTGGCGATGCGGGGGGCTAAGGGACCTGTGCACCTCGATACGTGTCTGTGCGCAATGTGCCGGCTCGGAGGTGTCTGTGTGGTTTATGCGTCTCACATGGCGTCTGTGGGGTTGCAGTATCGTGGGTGGCTGCGATGGATGGCAACGTCAGCTCTGCCAGTGCTACTCGAGTTGCAGGAGCTGCCTATGGGGAACACATGCATCTCCTCCTGGGGCGGTGGGGATGATGTGCCGCGGAGAGGCTGTGCAGCTCGGGTGATGGTGGGCGCTAGGACGTTCAGAGTGGGGTGGAAGCTTCCCAGGGCTGTCTTGGTTCCATGGTGCCAGCCTGTCTCTCTGGCACTCCTGAGGGACCATTCTGCAGGGCTGCAGAGCAGAATCCATTTTTAAAACTCCCGACAACGGAAAGGAAAGAAGCAAGGCCACCAGGTCTGCGTCTTTCGCTCGCTAGCCAGGAGAGGCCGTGGGGCTGGGGTCAGCCTGGCCTTCCAGCCCCACGGGCTCTCCAGCCTCGCTCATCTAAGACCTGGTGTGGGCCTGCAGCTCTGCTGAGCATCATGAAAGAGAGCACCTCACTGCTTTCTCATCTTTACAAGGACCCCAGGCAATGTGCCCCAGCATGCTACGGACTCATGGGGCCTTCCAGCAGGAGGGCGTTGGGGTCTCTGAGCCAGGGCTGCTGCATGGAAGTGGAGGGCACCAAGCACAGGCTGTGACATGAGCTGGTGGCAGCACCCTGCTCCCGCTGGCTGCTCACCCTGCAGAGCAACCGGCAGGTCTGCCCAACACCACAAAGCTCGCTCCACCACGGACCTCCTGCCACAGCTGCTAACCTCCAAGTTGGCCACGTTGGCTTGGACGTTCACCCCATTGGCCTGTTCTTGACACAGATAGACCAGTTCCGTGGGGAACGTGTCCTGGGACCCTGGCCACGGCACCCCATGGCAGGCAGAGCACTGTGATGGGCTTCTGAGCAGTGGGGAATAATTGACCATGCAGCTGCCCCCAAAGTGGGGACCATCTTCTGGGATGAGTGGGGTCATCTCCCTCCACAATTTGCCCATGAACAGTGTACCAGGAAGAGTATGACTGGGACCCAAACATGGGGAGCCCTGGGTTGTGCTGGACCCCAGCAGGTGTGGGAAGGGGAGAGAACAGCTCCATTGCCCATCCATGGGGCCTGTGGTGCAGCTGGCCCCAGACCTGGTCAGCTCAGGGCATTGGGATGCTCCTGGCATGGGGCAGAGAGGGCTGTGGGCTAGCTGGTGTAGGATGGATGCCACACCATGGAGCAGGATCAGGACCAGGGTGCTCCCCTGAAGAGGGAGCAATGTGGGAGTTACCAGGGATGCCACACAACAGCTGAGCCATTTTTCCTGGGTTCTCCCCCTCGCCTCTGCTCACCGGTGGTACTGGTTCCCCCAGGTGCCCAGGGCACCATCATAACGCTGCTCTCCCAGGACAGGACCCCTTGGTTTCCTAATCATGGAGTAGTTCAAACGCAACAGAACTTGGGGGTCTACTCAGCACATGCAGATCTTTCTGCCAGTTTTTCTCCCCTCTTTTTCCTGGGCATTCCACTTGTCCCTCCTCCTCCTCCTCCTCACTCTTGCACCACCCCCTGCACCACCCACCCCATCTCTGTCTCCTCTGCCCCGGTCATGGCTCAGGCCACAAAGACACAACCTGTGACCTCCCTGCAGAGCTGCTCAGGGGGTGTAGCAGTGGGGAGAGGGGACCCCAGACATGGGGGCATTACTGGGACAAGGTGCCACCAGGCAGCACAGAAGCAGCACAGGAGATGACAGGGATGCCCATCTTCCCTGTGGGGTACAGATGATGAGTGTGGGTGTTCCCCCCATGACTTCCAGGCTTCGAGGTGACAGTGAGAGGAGCACTTTGTGTGAGATGGTGGCAGTTGAGCCCGGCCGAGGGCTCAGCTGTCCCCAGGGCCGCATTCCAGGGGTGCTCCAGGAGCTTCTTGGTATGGAGCCTGCGCTGGTGTCAAAGGCAGCCTCCTCCATTTCTCATACAGAGCCGTGGCCCCGAGACCCCCTGCGATACCACATGCTGTCCCCGAGGCGCCCAAGCCTGCGGCTGGGGACGGGCCACCACGCCACGGGGGCCACATCTCCCCCCGCTGCCATCGTCCCCCCGTCCCCGCTGCGCCTCGGGCAGCCTGGCGGGGACCTGCTCTCAGCAACCCTGGGCACAAAGCCGCTGGTCGCCCCGGGGAGGGGATTTTGGCAAGCCCGTCGCGCCAGGAGGTCGGGCAGCAGAACGCAGCGGGCGCTGCCACACGAGACAACAGAGTAGCCACAGTGCAGAGTGTCATACAACAGACGGCGACATGCAGAGGGACACGCCTCAGCCCGACAGACCAACAGCCCAACCTGACGCTGAAGTGTCTGAAGCTCCAGCACGAGCAGACACATTTGCACATTTGGAAACAGCTGGCTTTAGAGGCAGCAATTTGGAAATTTTCTCTGGTTATGTGAGAGCAGTGGAAAACACGAGTTTGAACCGAGGCTGGGTCTTTAACAACCTCCTCTTTGGAGCCTTTTCATCTCTTTTCTAGAGCTGCATAACTGCTGACGATAACCAGAGACAGCTGTCACTCCTGTGCGAGGACTATTCCGAATGCTAATTGTCACAAACAAAAATCACATGTAGAGAGTGTGACACGCATGGCTCTTGGTGAGGTGACACGGTGCCCAAATTAAATCGGGGTGATTGTTTTTAGGCATACAATGACAAACAGGTACAGGAACACTTAGGAACAGAAAAAAAAAAAGAAAAAATGTCATCAGTTCAAGAGGTCAGCACCGGTAAGGTGAGCGAAGCACAGAGAGGAACATCAGAAATCATCCAGGCAAAAAGAAAACAAAAAAACGAAACAAAAACTCGGTTGCATCTCCCAACTCATCACAGGACTCCAAGCCACCTCCTGCCTGCCCTCCAGGATCCCAGCATCCTTTCAGGTACACGGGATGACTGACTCACTGACTGACTGACTGACTGGTGACGAACATGAGCTATGCATGTACACTGGCAGCTTCGGGATGGGTGTGTGGCAGTCGATGGGATGGCAGAAGAGAGAAAGAGAGAGAAAGAGAGAGGGCAGAATTGTTCTTCTTCCTCTTACCGTATCCTTGGAGGACCTACGTCTCTTGAAGCTGGAGGCCAGGGTGGAGGTGATGGACCTAAAAGTGGCTTTCTTTTTAGGGTCAGGTTCTGCTCTACCACTTTTTCTATCCTAAAATGAATATGTATAAGTAATTAGATCTCTAGTGTGTTGTTGGAAACTCTAAATCTATTTGAATACTGCCCCGTGTCATGGCCTTCATTTAGGTGAGAAAGCTACTGGAGGTGTTCTGCCACTCCCAGTCCTCCAAGGGCCTCCGTGACCCACGGCTATGGCACAGCCACCACACTGCTACAGCTACGGGGGGCCGGCCTCGCATCTGGAGCGCTGGGAACCCTTCTGGGAAGTAGCCCTGCTCTCCTGGTGTCTGCAGCCAGGCCGGCACAGCTGACCTCGCTTCCTGGGGATGCTCTGCCTGGCGCCCTGCCCCTCGCTTCCACCGCTAGCCTGGCTGGACCGAGACGTGAGATGCTGCACCTACCACTAAAAAAAAAGTGCTCAGGGCCTTTTCTGAGGCTGAATCCTAGTGCCACAAGAGAGAGAGAGGACTGCGTTGAAAGAGAAGTCATTGTATGAATATTCTGTAAAAAAAATGTGTTCAAAAATTCAAATGATGCAGTTGTGCAAAGCCGAACGTGGTTGTTGGTGGTGGTTTGGTTTGTTTTCCAAAGTAAAACAGGCTAAAAAACAAAAAGGAAACTGGAAGAAAAAGAAAAGTAAAAAAAGAAAATATACAAAGGAAAAGAAAGGGAGGAAGCAAAGCGTTAGTGCCATGATGTCGTCGGGTCGGGATGAACTCAAAGAGAAACAGAACTGAAAAATGTAGGCGTTGGAGTTAGCGAGTCGGACCTGGTTGGCGCAGGCTGGGAGCACCAGCCGCCATGGTGCGGGGGCCGCGGGCCGGGGGGCCCGGCCGCGCTCGGCGCCGGGCGCTGGCAACGAGTCCTCCCCAATTGCTTTCGTGCCAATGAGTGTGACCTTTCCGACGGGGGACGGAGTGACCAGGTCTGGCTCTGCTACCGCATGGGGGTAACCAAAATGTATCCCGCTGGTGCGTAGAGCATGCTCGGGGATACATTTGCTCCTCCTTCTCAGTTCTCTCTTTTGCGGACATGCACAAACGGAAAGGAAAGCAAGATGAATGGAATGAAATGTCTTTTTCTTCCATGGCATCTCAGGAAATAGCCATGGCAAAACTGTGATCCCAAAAACCATTATTTTTGTTTGTTTGTTTTAACAAATAAATCTTTCCACTTGCCTACCTTCTAGCAATGTACCAGATACTAGTGCTCTGACGTTTCCTCCTGTGGAAAAGTCTTACAATGTCAAACGGCTCTTTACCATGAGGCTGTTTACCCCCACAGGGCAGCATGCTTTGCTCACAGTCCCACAGACTCTGCCCAAGGACCCAGTGCAGTATTTTCTAGAAGGTTGGCAAGTGAAAAATGGCAGTGCGACTAGTGTGCTCTGTCCCAGCAGCCTTAACCCCCTCGGTGCTGCTGCTTTTTGGAAGCAAAGGAAAAAGAAAAAGGAAAAAAAGGAGAAAAAAAATTGAGAAATGGCTTTTCCGAGACTCTTTCCGGTGAACTGAACCCAGCGAGCTCTCAGGATACGGCAGCCCGGCCTCGTGCTCCCCTCGCGGCTCTCGGGCAGTCGCTTCCACCCGGGCAGCCCCCCACAGCCCCAGCCAGCGCTGCTCCCCGGGGCCCCGGCCGGGCTCCTCGCGGGCTCACCGAGCCTCCTTCTCTCTCTGCTTTGCTGGCTCTGCTCCGAGCGGCAGGGTCCTTCAGCCACCTAAAGGAGCTCTCGCTCTCTGAGCGCTGCTGTGCTTCCCCAAGGGAAAAACCAGCCTGGGCAACTCAGGCAGAGCCTCCAGCTGCCCTACACTGGGGTCAGGGGCACTGTGGGGCTCAGCCCCAAAAGCAGCAGGGGAAGGGAAGAGTGAGGCTGGTGGCCCACGGACGTGCCCATGGCTCAGTGTCACTGCCAGGCACCTCTGACTCTCCTGGGCTTCCCTGCCTGAGCGGCACAGAGATGTTCCAGGAGCGGGAGAAGCCTGGGAGAGCAACAGCCCCATGAAAGGAGACCAAGGGAGCCTTGGCACTGACAGGGACCGGCACTGCTGGCTCCTGTGCAGGGAAATGTCCGTGTCTCCAAAGGACAAGAGCACGCACCACCTCTTTTTGGAGTTGGATCTGGGTATGACAAGGGCTACCACGCTGCTGCAGAGCAGGCAGGGAAGGGGAGGTGATGGAAACTATCCCTGGAGCGTTCCTCCACCTGAGCACCGGGAAGGGATGGTAAGTGGCAGCAGGCTGGCCCTCCCATCTGCTGGTGAGCACGGCCGGAGCCGGGCAGCAGGGCAGAACCCGCAAAGGAGCCACTGCCTGCTCAGCCAGGGCAAGGTGTGGCTCTGGCGCATGGTCCCCAGCAGAGCAAAGTCCCAATCCCGAGCTCCACTGGGGATGTTTGGGCCAGGCCTCTGCCCTGTTGGAGCTTTGCTGGGAGAGACAGCATCGGGCAGGGGCAGCTCCTGGGGGCAGGGCAGGGACACTACCCTACAATTTAACAGGCACCCAGTAACACCCAGCTGGAGCTACTGGGGGTGGGGTGGGGGACAGAGGGCCCCATGCTAATCCACAGCTCTGCATTCACTGATTTGGTGAAGGAATGGAAAACGCACCTGGTGGAGATTTGCTCTAAAAACGGTTTGTCCTACCTGCAGGTTTTTCCTCCACACATTAACGGCCGCAAACGCCAGCTGCATCTGCTTCCTCCGCGCGTCCTTATGCCTTTTGTAAGCTATCTCTATGAATATTAAAAATATCCCGGCAACAATACCTCCAGCCACCAGCATAAACACACCTGAAATAAGCAGGAAAGTTACAGGGGGCAGTGGAATTGCAACATGACCCCTCATTTCTTCTGCATCATGCTCAGCAACAGGAGCATCCGCCAACCCGGGGTCCCCCCGCCATCTCCCCGCAGTCCTGGAGGGCCGGGAGGGGAACAGCCTGGGCACCTGAGGGATGTCAGTGCCAGCTCTGGGGGGCACAGGGCACTGAGCTGCAGCAATGCTGGGGGCAGGCACGGCAAGCCCCCGGGCAGACCCCATCCCCAGGACCGTGGGGCCATCTGTGCCAGAACCCAGCCCTGGTGCTCCAGTTTGGCTCATCAGGAAGCACAGCCATGCACAGAGCTCTGTGCTGTCCTTGGATGCCTGCAACCCTCAGGGCTGACGTTTCTGGAGGGATGTCTGAGGAGATGGAGCAAAAGACCCCCTTTCTCCATTGCCTGTAACCCGGCCAGCAGTGCTGGTGAGGACGGGGTCCCATCCGACACCCCTCACCCCTCATCACTGCATTGTCTGCTGTGGGACCAGCACCTCCCTGCAAAGGGAGAACCTGTCTCGGGGTTCTCACAGTCTTTGCAGGATGAAAACCCCTCTGTGTCAATTGTCCTTGTCCTGGCCCTGCCCAGGGCTCCTCAGGACTGGGGGGCTTCCCCTCGCCTCCAGCCCCCTCCTGCAGCAGCGTTCTCGCTCGCCTCCCCCGAGGTGCTGTTCTCCTTTCTGCCTGGGTGACAGCTCTGAGTGCACTGTGACAGCCACAGGTTGGCCAGAGCAGAGGAAGGGGAGCCGTGCTCACACCACAGCAGCCCCGCTGGCAAGAAGGGCACCCAGGGAAGGTGGGGGAAGCTTTGTGGAACTGTTCTGAGCAAGGTGGGAATGGAGCCCATCTCAGCAGCCTCCCAGCACTAGGAAAGCACAAACCCAGAAGCAGCAGAGATTTAGCCCGAGAGGAGAGCCCCGGAGAGAAGAATGTCTCGAGCAAAAGCGGGCTACCCAGCGAAGGGGGAGAAAGAGGTTTGCAGAACAAACCTGCCATATTTTCAAAGGTGAGTGTTGCTGGGGCATTGCTACGGGAATCACACTCTTGATACCTCACCCAAGTCTTGTCCAAATCCTCCATGAAGCCGTTCTCATGGGACCTGGAAGCACAAGGAGACAGGACAGGGTAGTCACTGGGGACCAGCCACAGGCAGCTGGGGCACACACCCTCTGTGCCTTCGTGCCCTCTGTCCTAGGACTCTGCGCTTGCCTGCAGCCTCCTGGCACAGGAGCCAAGGGTGTGCTGGCTTTGAGTGCACGCCTGTGCACGTGTGGCCTTTGCACAGAGCACGTGTGGGCTGTCTGCAGGGGCTGCCAGCACTGCGTGGTCACACACGCAGAGCCCACGCACAGTGCGCTGCTGTGAGCGGGCACCCACGGCTCCCCACGGCCACTGCCCCAGCTCTGGGGCAGCGCCTGCTGCCAAAAGAGCCACGGGCAAGCCATGGGGAAGGTGTGTTCCCAAGGAAGGATGGAACTGGCAGTGCTCCGAGAGCTCTTGGAGAAGGCTGCAGGGAGTGGACATGAACCACATCTCCCAGTTTGCTCCTGCACGGTTCCTCCGCCTGCCAGGGCCTCTTGAAGCTCAGGCAATGATGGACCCAGTCCTTTCTGGTGACCCCAAGCACCCTCTAGGTCAGGGCACTGCTGCCTGGCAGCTCCCTGCAGTGCACAGTGAGGGCTGGGACAGCCCGGCAGCTTGGTGTCACAGCTTGGTGTCACAGCTTGGGAGGACACAAGCCGTGTCCTCACAGTACCCGTTTCTGCCTGAACAGCTCGTGGGGATGGAGTGGGCAGAGCACACATCCCACCAGAAGCTCACTGCACTTTCCTCCCTCTTGTTCCTGGTACACCCCCACCACCTTCCTGGGCCATCTGTAGCCCTGGGCTTCCCCATCCTCTCCCAGGAGGACACCAAGGACGCCTGTGGCCTCTTCAGGCTTCTCACGTGGTTGTCCAAATCCCATCTGTCCTGCTGCCACCCATCACCATGTCAAGACCATCCCACAGACAGGGTCTATGGCTCCCTACATCACCCTGGGTCTTGCCCATCTTCCACATCCTGCCTGTTCTCTGTCAGGGCTTTCACCTCCGCATCTTGGGCAGGACCCTGGTGGTTCCTGACCATGTCTCTCCTAAAATTAATCTCCCAGGCTTCCTCCCTTCACTTGCTGCTTCCCAGCTACCTGTTCCTCCATCATGACATTTCTCTGTCTGCAACGAGTGTGGCATTTCCAAAGTAATACAAGGAAATCCCTCTTCACCCATAACATCAGTCTGACTCGTGACACCCCACACTGCAGGTTAGTGCTGGTGTAAAAGCCTTGGACTCTGACGGGGTCCTGATACATCCCTGTGTAACAGGAGTAGCCAGAGTTGAAAGAAAAGAACCCTGGATGACCAAGCCAGGGCAGTGCAATGCTGTTGGGCAGGCTGAGCCCTGAGGGAGGCGTGGGGAGATGGCAGCACCCACACCCTGCTCACAGAGACCTGTGCTGGACGGCCCCCGCTGCTCCCTGCCAGCTCTGCCTACACCCCTGGCTGACCATGACTCTGCTCCCTGCCCTTCTCTGCCCTCCCTCCAGCTCCCTGCGAGCCAGAGCCGAGGCTGTGGCTGCCCACCCCAGTCACTCCATGTCCCCTCTGTCAGGATGGAACGGCAGCCCCCAGCACCCCTGTCCCTGCAGAGGGCTGGAGGGTGGCTGGCAGCGCCTGGCACGAGGCTACTTGCGTGCCACCACATGCAGCATTCGGGGCAAGCCCCGCGCCAAGAGCCGTGTACGGACTTGAGGATGGCCAGGGAGACGTTCTGCTTCCAGGGGCTGTCCTTGCGCATCCCGATCCCGAAGCCGGAGCGGAAGAAGAGCTCCCCCGTGGTCACCAGGTCGCACTTCTGGGAGGCCTCGAACTCCAGCACCGCTGAGTCCCAGATGAAGGCGTGGAGCTTGCTGGACACAGAGGGAGGAAGGACACGTCAGGCTGGGCAGCCCGGCTTGTCTGCAGCCTCCACGGGAGCAGCGAGGGTGCTCCCAGCCCTAATTTAAACACTGAAGCCACCCAGCCTTGCACTGAAAGAAGAAAAAAGGCCAGAAAGGGAGGCCGTGGCCAGGGCTCTCACTGTGCCGTCCCCCACGCACACCTTGTGCTCCCCACCCAGAGACCTGGGATGCACCAGGACTGGGCAGGTCCCACCCAGCCCCAGCTGGGAGGTCCCATCCAGCCACGCTTTGACCACAGCTCCCTCCAGCTTTGCCCTACTTGCTCCACCCAACTGCAGCTCCCTGAAGCCCTTCCCGGCGTGGCCAGGCAAGGTGCTGGCCCTACTCACTTGTCCCTCACTGCCTGGATGGCTTCGGCAGCGCTCTCGTAGTTGTGCTTCTCCATGTGCCTGTACATGGTGCTCAGCTCCACCTGCCGTCGGAAGTAGATGTCCACGGAGCTCTGCTTCACCGTGGCGTAGATGAACTTGTCCGAGGGGTTGCGCAGCTGAAAGGCAAGGGCGGGGCTCCTATGTCTTCTGTCCTTCACCAGCAGAACTTTCTCACCCCAAAGCTGTTTCCTAATTTCCCATCCCCTTCAGGGACCTGTTCCCTAGAGAAGACCTTGATCTCCTCAGAGGATGCCACGGGGCAGTGAACGCTCCGGGACCATGGTGCTGGGACAGGGGATGCTATGGGACAGGGACACAGTAGCACCGAGGGTGCAGGAGGCCTGTGGGTGCCATGGGTCTGGCAGTGCTGTGGGCAGGGCACACAGCAGGGGGTGGGATGCTGTGGGTCAGTGCTGCTGCAGGGCACATCCCTGCGTGCCTGGGCTGATGAGCTGTGGCTGTGTCCTTGCCAGAGCAGGAAATGGATTAGAGGCATGTGGAGAGTATTGACTGCACCGCAGGGATGATTTCATTAGTTATAACTCATCCATAATGAATCGTTTCCTCGTTGGTTAGAGGAGGCTCTCCAGGAACTGGCAGGCAGTTTGACTGCAGACAGGCTATTTCTGGACAGGTTGTTTTCCTGCTGATCCCTGCCCATGACTGTCCATTCCCACCCAGGGCAAGGGCTCAGACTCATCAGCACCAGCCCAGGCAGAGCTTGCTGGGTCTGGCCCCCCAGCACAGATGACAGCCATGGTGAATCAGGGCTCTGGGAGCCACAAGCCATGTTATGTGCCCCATTACCCGGGGGTCATTAATGCCTGTGATCCTCTCCTCAGGTCGGTCTAACACCAGGAAGGCTGCCAGGTTGGCAGTGTATGAAGCCACAATGATCATGGCAAAGCCAGCCCACACCATGCCAAGGATACGGGCAGAGAAACTCCGGGGAGCACCTGCAGGGAGAGAGGAGAGATCAGAGTGGCACCACGAGGGCTTGGCTTGGTTGCCAAAGCCGTGTCAATCCACAGGAGCCCAATGGCAGCTGCAGATGTGCACCATCTATCTGCTCTGCCAGCAGCTGTGCAAGGAGCTTCTGCACCGCCTGAACCAAAAAAACCCCTCCAGCTTGCCACCCTGAGAGGGTGGGTATCCAGCCCAAGTTTCCCTGCCCTGTTTCCCATCACCGGTGCTGGGGCTGGCAGGACAGCCCTGACAGCTGCCACGAACGTGCAACACTCAGCATCACCACATCTCCTGCCAGCCTGCTCCAGGGAGGGCTCAGGGAAGGAGGTCCCACAGCGACCATGTGAGAGAGGGAGGCTGTGGAACAGGACAGGGGCTTCCCCCCAGCCTGCCCAGCCCAGAGCCTGGGCTGCAGGGCAGAGCAGTCCTGCTGTGAGCTGTGACTCACCTTCTCCAATGCCAGAGTTCAGCAGGACTCCCCAGGAGAACCACATGGCTGAGGAGAGAGTCAGGGCATCTTCCTCCTCCTCCTCACTGTTTACTTTGAACCGGCCAAATGGGCTGGAAAACAAGAGGAAGAACCCTTCTCATTCCCCTCACCCTGATTACAAGGGCTCCCCACTGTGCCCTGTGTCCTGGTGCAGCCCTGTGCCACTCATTCCTACAGACTGTGCCTTCTCCCAGGCAGCTCTTCCCTCTTCTGTCCCACTGCCTGGCACATCCCCTGTGCTGACCTGCAACCCTGTCTGGCTCACACTGGTACTGGTCCCATCACACTCTCTCCACACCAGAAAGATCATCTGGCCCTGGCTAGCTCAAGCCTCTCCCACTGCAGCACAAAGGGCTCCCTGCAGATTAGCCATCAAAGCCTCTGGGCACAGGGCTGAGGCAGGGACAGCTTCTCTTGCCCTCAGAGGAGCTGCCACAGGGCCAAGGAAGGCTGAGAGGAAATTCTCTCAGAGCCCAGAAGCTGGCAGTCCCCTTGGTCAGGTATCTGTACAGCACCTGGTCTGACAGGTGTGTTCCCACATCCCCACGTGCTGGGTTCCCCACACATCCATACCCCTTAGCTTAGGCAGCCAGAGGGGCCAGGAGCCTCAGCCCAGGGCTAGTGGGGTGGGTTAAGTCTCTGTGAGAGCCCCCAAAGGGCTGCAAGACTGTGCCCAAGCAAGGGACCCAGGGGACAGATCCCAGGAGCAGCTCCCTGTCCTCTCCAGATCTTGAGTGGCCCGAAGTGCACTCACCTGAATCGGTCCAAGAGGTACAACATCACTGCCACCACGTGCACAGACAGCCCCACCAGCAGCCAGAGCGTGCTCTGGAAGGGCTGCATGAATGAGTCCAGGGTGCTGCGGGGGATTTCCTGCACACAGGAGAGAGGGGAACAGCGCTGGCACCCCCCACGCCTGCACCCTGCCCGCCTGGAGGGACCCACAGGGGCCCTGCCCTCCCTCAAGCTCCTGCTGCTCTGCTGCTCAGGAAGGGTCAGCTTGGTGCAGACAAGAGCCTGCATTAAAAGCAGCAGCCTGGGCACGGTGCAATCTGGGGAACGGGCACCTCCCGTGCTCTACAAAACCTCCCACCCAGACCATACCTTCTTCACAAGGATGGTGAGGCCCTGGTACTTGAAGGGCTTGGAGAACTCAATGTACTGAGCCCGCTCATTGTTGATGGTGAGGGGAGCCACAATCATGTCTGCTTGGCCGCTCAGCAGCTCCCCCATCATCCCATTCCACTCCTTCTTGTTGCTGTTGTTCACCTGCCAGGAAGCCAAGGCTGGGTCAGACCCCTGCCCAGACACACGTCCCCCACCAGCCAGGACCCTGCACTTTTTAGGAATCCTGCGCTGCCCTTCCTCCCCACCCTGCTCAGGAGAAGGGTGTGGGGGTGTTTCAACACATGATAGAGGCAAAGAAAGATCACAGGCTGCCCAAACTCACCCGCTCTTGGGTACCAAATTTACCATCAGCCACCAGGTGAACCTCATAGGTGAAGTTCATCACCCCTGCCAGGCGGATGAGCAGGTCGATGCAGAAGCCGTAGCAGCAGAGCGCCACGGTGGGACGGCCTGGGGGGGCAGAACGGGCACGAGTGGGGGCAGCCCTTGGCCAGGGACCCCGCACAGGATCCGTGCTTGTCCCCAGTGAGAGCAGCCACCCCATGGCTCTGGCTCCACGTGGGATGCAGCCACGTTATCCTTCAGGCCATCTGCCTGAGCACCCTCTCGCACTGCCTCCGTCACCTGTGGGTGTTGGCAGGCTGGGGACAAAGGAGTCCTGTTCCTTTGCCATGTCCCAGTGAGGTGGGCTGAGAGGGGATGCTACCCACCCACTGCAGGGCAAGGAGAGGGCTCAGTGCATGTGCTGGAGGAGTTCTGACATGGGCCCAGCAGGACTCAACTCTGGGGGGATGTTGTGCACAGGAAGGTGTGATGGGCCAAGGGGATGCCCTTCAGGTGGATTTGGGCAAGCCTGGCACTGTTGAGCAGCTCCCACCCCACACCAGGTGCTCACTCCTGATCCTGACACAGGTTTCTGTGACAGTTTGAAACTGGTGCTGTGTCAGTGCAGAACGTGCTAACGTGCCTCGGGGTCCTTGCTGCTGCTGGAGATCAAGGCAGGGAGAATTGGAACATGTCAGGAGACAGAAACTCGGGATGCAATCCCTCAAAGCAGCCCTGGCACCCATCCAGAAGAGAGACAGCGGGAAGGAATCTGTTGGGCTCAAACCCCTGGATGCCAGGGCCCAGCTCCTGCCCAGCACTGCTGTGAAGCTGAGCTGATCGGGGGGTGTCTGGGGGCCAGCTGTGCTGTCACCTCTCTGTGCCTCATCCTCTGGGCCTCCTGTGTGACTCAGCACCCTCCCTGGGACCCTTTCTTGGAATGGGAGTCCCCACCAGACTGATTTACCTGGGATGGTCTCATTGGGTCCAGTGCAGAAGACCTTTTTGACAGGATCTCCATTGATGGTGAATTCCTCCCTGCACGTCCCATCTGCCTGAGTGGGCTTCACATACACAAAGGGCTCTTGGTGGATGGTCACAATCTGTGAGGTGAAGCACAAACACCCTCTGGTCTGTGTTTCCCTCCAGAGCTACATTCCCATGGTGGGAGCTGGGCTGCCCTCCCCACACGAGCCGTGGTGCCCTCCCCAGCTGCCATCTCGGCCCAGCAGCAGGACTTGGCTTTGGCATGGGGAATCAGAGAATCAGAGAATCCTCTAGGCTGGAAAAGACCTTTAAGGTCATGAAATCCAACTGTTAACACAGCATTGCCAAGAAGAACACCAAGAACATTTGCTTTCCCTGCACCCAAGGTGAGGAGTGTCCTCCTTCCTGTGGCACTTCCAGCTGAGCCTCAAAATCTCCTTCCCTAATGGGAGACTGATGGGAGACACCACACAGCCTGGACCAGTGCCCAGAAAGGGGCTCTAGACACTGTCACACTGCCCCAAGTAATGCAGGTGTTTCAGTCCTGCCCTGGACCTTTCAGTAAAGCAGCAATCACAGCGTGCCCATAGCACCTCTGCGGGACAAGGCTCACTGCCAGTGGGAATGGGAGTTCCCTTGCTGGACAAATGAACAGTACACGACAAATGAATGGCCACACTGGTAAGATCAGCCTGGCCAGGATCCAGTCACTAAAGTGGCATCCAGCCACTAAAGGGGCTGCTGAGTGACACTTAAAGGAAGAGCATGAGAAGCAAAGCAAGACTGGAGAGACCTTCTGCCAGTGTTACCTCCAGCTTCTGGCCATCAGCTCCTCAGGGATTTCCTGAGTTCAGCCTTGCAGACACCAATCCACCCACCCTCCACAAGAGGGTTTAATCTCCTTTTGAATCTGTTTCCACCTGGTCTCTGCACTGTCTAACAGGGCTGAACCATGCCTTGGCCAAAGGAGCCCATCCTGTGACAGGTGTCCTCTGGCTCCCATGAGAAGTGGTGAGCACCCTGTCCCTCCAGCCTTTCTGTGCTGCTTTCTCTCATATCCACTTTCCATCTGTCTCTTTCCAAACCCAAGGACACCTGCACCCTATCTAGATTGACTCCAGCTGCAAGTTGTGCTCTGAGCACCCTCCAGTACCTTCTCTATTTCTCTCCCATATCCTCTCCTGGCCTTGCAAATGCTGCTGCCAGCTGCAGAGCAGCCGTGGAGGTGGGAGGCAGCTGAAGTCACTGCCCGGCACGCAGAGAGCTGAGAAGCTCTGCCCCTAATGCCACTTGCTCTTACCTTCAACTTGGTTGACATCTGATAGCCTTGAGGTTTCTCCGTTTCCCCCCCTGGCCAGATGATCTTCCTGTCATTGGTCAGGACCTGAGACGGATCCCAGAGGAAGCAGATGGACATGAGGCCAAGGTAGACACCCCAGTGCCCAAGCCCTCCCCACCCAGTCCAGGCCTGCACGTACATTGCTGCCATTGTAAATCCCAACCTGGACCAGTTTCCGATTCTGCAGGTTCATGATGCTGTAGTTGGCAAACTTCCTGTCCCCGTCCTCGTTGAACTCCACCCGGCCGGTGACACCCTCTGAGTACTTGGAGGACATCAACACCCTATGGAGAGAACCACAGCTGGGACAACCTAGAACACCTGCTGTGCTGTTGAGAGGCCTCACAAGGCATCAGAAAGGCAAATGCTTTCTCTCAGTCACCTGCCATAAGCTCACTACCCTGTACAAGTGCAGCCAAGGCTACCTATGTTCTGTTCATAGACCTGTGGTCATCCCCTCCTGGTGGATGGAATCAGTTTCCCAAATGTTCTCTATCATATCTGCTGTCATTGCCCCTTGTTCTCCACCAGATCAGTCCCACTCCCCTTTGGAATGATCTGTCCCACAGCACCCAAGGACACTTTCCTCTGGGAGTTCCTTGGGAGCTGTGCCCACTGCTACAGCTTTGGTGCTGTGCCTGGCATCTGCCCATCCCAGCCTGGCTAGTGGCCCAGGCACACACAGACACCACCAAGGAGAGAACCAGCCCCCAAACCCTGGAAAGGTGATAGTGGAGACACACAAGGATTGCCTGAGCCACTTGTGAGGAACAGCTTTGACTCGCTCATGCCAAAGACTGTCACTGAAGGGGATGCCAGCAATGCCTCTGAAAGGATCTCCAGGCTTTGCAGGCCTCAGGCTCAACAGAAGCCAGGTCTGCAGGGAGTGGCTGCTGCACCAAGGCCCAGCCCCTGTGGCCCCAGCCCCTGCAGTGATGCAGGGATTGGGGTCTGGAAGCGCATGCAGGACCTGCCGATCCCCCTGCCCTGGCAGCAGCACCCCACAGGCACATGCTCCCATCTGTGACGCTCCAGCCTCCAAATCCACAGCACCAGGGCTTGCTACAGCCTAGGGCAACCTGTCCCGTGCATGGACAGCTCCTGCCACCAAGCCCTGCTTGCAGTGCTGGACCCCTGCCACAGCCCTTGAAATGTTCAGCAGGAAACGCATGCGCAGCACGAATAACAGGGGACAGAAATATCCCCCTGCCTTGATTTGGCAGAACCCCCCTCTCTCCCACCTCCACCCATGGAATTAAGCTCCAGACTGGAGAAGACCATGATCCCCAATCTTTTCCTCCTAGAGTCATTCCCTGCCCACGCATCCCAGCTGTCTAAGCATTGCCCAGGGTAGCATGGGTTGACATGGGCTGAATTGGTGCCAGGCACCAGAAGGATGCCTAAACAGCCTGAAACAACTGGGTGCCATTGCCCGAGCCTGTGTCTGGGGGTTTTCTAGGACAGATGTAGCCCTCACACCCAAATCATGCAGGAGAGTCCAGGCAGCCCTGTGCCACATGCCCCAAAACTTCAGTGATGGACACCCTGAACAAAGCCACCATGTCCTCCTGCACCTTTTCCACATGCTCCCACCTTTTCCAGCTCTCCCCCACCAGGTCCTCTGCTCCCTCCAGCAGGACCCTTTCCCCAATACCTCTTAAAAAGGGGTCCTGTCTTCCAGATGTTGGTGTTGCCCACGCAGCCCCGCGGTGGGTCTGTGATATTCTCCTTCTCAAACAAGTCGTGCACGGCCTGGGCCACCACGGCGACAGCGTCACTGATGTGGGCCGACTCGTTCTTGCCGTTGATGAGCTGCAAACCGATCACTCCTGCCGCGGGCAGAGGGGGAGGCGGGTCAGCATTCCTGGGATCACTGGCTGCTCCAGCGTTACTCCCACGCCCAGCTCCTGGGACAGCGAGCACGAGGCTACGGGCTGAGCATCCCCCGGGTGCAGTGGGAAGCTGCCGGAGCTCCGGGCAGGAGCAGGCAGGGGCAGCGGGGCTGGGCTGGCACCGTGTAGCACGGGCACCCTGAGCTCCATGCCACGGCCCTGCCCGAGCCTTCCCCCGGCTGACGGGCAGCCTGCAAAGCCGCAGGGACACGGATTTGGGGCGTGGGTGCCCCGCAGGGTGTGGCACCCTCCGTTCGGGACCAGCACGGCGCCGCGCTCCCCCAGCCCGAGGGGTCCCGGGGAGCGCAGGGGCCGCTCGTCCCGGCTCCCTCGGGCTCCTCCGCAGCGGCGCGGAGCCCGGGAGGTGCCTACCGTCCGGGGCGTAGCGCAGGGCGTTGCCCGAGATCTCCCGCTCCCCCACCAGCCACACGTAGCCCGAGCCCGTCATGTTGAGCATGGCTGCTGATCTGTACACCGTGGCCGCGTCATCCTCGCTGCAACGACAGGAAGGGGACGGCAACGTGGCTCCAGCTGCCAGGTGGCCCCGTTGTCAGATGCCAGGGGTGTGGCAGTGCCAGGGAAGACACCGCCTCAGGTGGCTCTGACCACTGGTTCTCCTGGGCAATGGCTAAACCCTCGATGCAATGGGAGCCTTGCTCTCAGCTTCACCGGATCCCACAGCTCCCAGCGCCCTGAGCACCCACCCATGCGCCCACCGTGCTGTAGGCGCGGGGCCGCCAGGCTCCCCTCCCTCCCAGCCGGACCGGGACTCGCCATCAGTAGCTACGGCTGCCGCTGCAGCTCAGCCGGCCGCGTCAGCCACGCTCGGGATTGTCCCTCCCGGGCCAGCAGCACCCCCGGCACCCCCGGCACCCTCTGCCTGCCCGGGACAGGGCTGTGGGGGGCGGTTCTCTCTGGCTCCTTGGGAGGCTGTCAACCCCAAATCCACACCGACTCCAGCACTGGGCAGCGCTGGGAGAGAGGAAATCAGAGCAGGGAGGGGAAGGGGCGGCACGGCCTCACCTGGCAGAGAGGATGATGACCCTGGCCTCCAGCTCCTTCGCCTCCAGCAGCAGCGATGTCACATTTTTGGTCCCAGGGTCAAACTGAAGCACTTTCTCAGCCTGTGATTAGTGTGAGCAAAGCTGGTTAGTGAGTGAGCCCCAGGACTGGTGGTGAGAGCCATGCTATCTAGAAAAGGGTCAAGAGAATTCATTAAACTGCACAAAAGTCTGCTAAATAAGGTTGGTTATAGTTATTTTTTTTCTTTTTCTTTCCTTTCTTTCTTTTCTTTCTTTCCTTCCTTCCTCCTTTCTCTTTTAAGGTTTTGGCTTTTTGGTTGTTTTATTTTTTTATTTTTTTATTTTTTTTGCACTGTGCATGCAAACTGAAGTCAATCAAGACCCAAAAAGAGGCGTGCATTGAACAGGAAAGAGAAAAAGGCTTTGAAATGCAATTGAAAACTCAAACGAGTGTTGTTTTTCAAAAACATGGGAAATGAAAAAAACATATTGCACAGGGTTAACCTTTGGGAATCAAAGTGAGCAACTTACACCAAGGAACTGTTTCCTTTGGGGAGGAAAGGGGGTTGGTTCAACTTTTCAAAAAAAAAAAAAAAAGAACTTGCAAGTTAATTACTGGTTCACATGCATGTTTCAAAAAGAAATCCTTCCAGGGTCAGCTGGCTAAGTTTCCATTCTCAAGTCCAAACCAAACTATCTCAAGCTGAAAACGTGCTACCAAGAAACATAGTCATGGATATTTTTTTTCTTTCTTTCTTTTCTTTTCTTTTTTTCTCTTTCTCTTTTTCTTTTTTTTTTTATTTTTCTGTTGGCTGTGGCTATTTTTCATTTGCTAGTTAGGTTGGTGGGCGGCGTGCATTTCCATGCATATATACCTTGGGTCCTCGCTTGTTGTCATAGGAAAGTTGGTCGAGGTTTTCATAGTTCCTTTTTTTACTCTGATGAATAATGTGCACAGAGAAAATATGTAGACACAGAAGAATATTATAAACAGTTGAAAATGACGTGTAGTAAAGCAATCCAACATCCACCTCCTCCTCCACTGTTTTCTAAAGGGTCTCTATAACGCTGGAGCTCGCAAAAACCACTATCAGGAGAGATTGTGCCTCGGCTCTCACGGGAGCGTCACGGAGCAATCTGAGAGCAAAGCCTGAGTGTCACAGCTGGTGCGATGCAGTTGCATTTTCCCTTGAGGGACTGGGGAATTCTTCAGCAAGGAATTTTTATCTTAAGCTCAGAAACAATCTAAGGGCCTAAGTGGTAGGGGTTCCATGGAATTACTGTGGAAGTAAAGGACAAAATGTTGTGTACGGAAAGTGCTGGATAAAGGCAAGCTGTTACAGTTAAGAGTATTAGCATTACTAGTGCCACTATCAGCATTACAATCCTGTCCACCCTCAGAGAGGCAACACAAAGTGAGGTGTCTCAGCTGAACCTCTCACCCCCTGAAAGGAGGGAGCACTTTCTGAGCTCTGTTGACATCCAAAAGAGAAAGATAAAGTTCTCTACATCGCGTGCCGGCTCCAAGCGTGGCGATATGAAGCAATGGTGAACATGGGATGACACTGCAGCTTTTACCTGGTCCCTGGGGAGGACCCAGGGCACCTCATGGCTCTGCAGCACACGGGTGGCCCTGGGAGGTGCAGCTACCCGAGGCCAGGGTGCCCATAACCTGGCCCTAAGCGTGGCTAGTGGGGCTCACTGCTTGGTGGTCTCTGGAGCATGCCAGAGGGGCTTGGGGCGCGTGCTGACCCCGGAGAGATCGGACTGGAGCAGAGATCCTGCTCCTCCCCTGCTCTGCTGCCTCAGCCACTGCTGCTGCTCGGCCCCAGAGGAGCCGGGGCAGGGCACCCACTGCTGGAGGTCTCCTCTCGAGCAGGCAGCATGCTGAGGGCCCCCAGCCTCTGCTCAGAGCCCTGACCCTGCAGCAGCGGGCACAGAGCCCTGGGACCTTCCTGGGAGCAGCCCCGCTGCCGGGCCAGTAACAGCAACCTGATGGTGCCTTCAGGAGAGGGCTTGGCAGGTTTTGGTGGGACAGTGTGTGACATCTTCTCCTCGACCCCGCCCCGTGTCCCTGATCTGTGTACATGGCGGGTGGGGCACAGCTCTTCTCTCATCTCCATTTTTCCAAAGCCTGATGGCAATGGATCCCTGCCAGGAACCCGACGCTTTGCGCCCCCGGCGCACAGGGGTCCACGTTCCCAGGTTGTTCCCCAGACAGACAGATTGCTCTTCTTGCTTTCCAAAATAATTAGTTTGCCTCTTCCCGAGCATTCAGGCCAGTCTTTGGCAGGACATCTTGCCAGGTCTCCTTTCCATGCAGCCGTGTGATCGTTCCTTTCTTCCCCTTGGACGCAGCCCAACAGGTTTTGCACTGCTCAAAGAAATTGGGTCCTGGCAAGGAAAAGTATGTGAAGAGGCAAAATCTGCTTGGAGCCCAGGTCTGCCTTCATTTCTGATGAGTCCCACAGCGAGGATTTCTGCAGTGGCTTCTTAGCAGCTTCTGCAGGGCCTGCAGTGAGCCCTGGAGGAATGACTGCTACAAGGAGACCAGAGATGCAGCAGGAATGTTCTCCAGTCAGGCAACACTGGTCACTTCTCCCCAGGCACTGTCAATGCAGCCAAAACCTTGGTCATCCATGCTGCAGCCACCAGCCTGGCTGGAAATTCCTGGGCTGTGCTGGCACCTCAGCCCAGGCTGCTCAGCAGAGTCTTCGGTACCACAGGGCTGGCCCCTGATCACCTCTCCCTGTCACTAGCACTGTTTCCAGAACTACGCTAGTAATCCTCTTCTTCCCATTTTTTCCATGTGGTCCTGCAGCCCTTCTCTGATCTTCATGTTTCACACAGGGACTGACAAATCAGAAGTTCCCTTTCCACCATGTGCTCCTGCATTCACTCAGAAAATTGCCCCTTTCGTGAATGCCACTGTCCCAGAGAAAGGCAAGCAGCACAGCAGGGACCTGGCACCTCTGAGCCAGAGAAGCTCTGGTTTCACAGTGCCCAGCACTCCCTCCCGAGCCCCAGCAGCCCCAGGGACGAGCAGAGCTGTGCTGGGTGGAGCAGCAGCTCCAGGCTGAGAGGTGCTGCAGACAGCCCCAGGACAAGGCCAGCCCATGGGGACTCCAGGGCTGGCCAGCACGGCCTGAGTGCTGGGCTCGGGGTGCTGCTGGAGGCACAGACCCACGCAGTGGTGCCTGGGTGGCACAAGGGGCTGGCACCGACCCTGGGGGCAAAGCCATGCCCCAAACCAAGAGCTCAGATGGGCAGGTGAGTCTCTGACCCTGAGCAGGTCCTCCATGTCCTCAGAGGCTGTGATCTAAGCCTTGAAGAGGTGGAGATCAGGTCTCCTGCCTGCTTCCTCCCCAGGGCCCAGGCTGCCCTTGGAGAGGCTGGGGAGGGGCGCATGTACAACTTCATGGCATGAAAAGAGTCAGCACGTCAGTGATCCCAAGAGAGACTGGAGAGAAGAGGTGGAGGAAGACAGGAAGGCTCCAACAGGGTATCTGCCACTTGCAAGACCAGTCAGGCCACTCTGTCTGACCTTTTCTCAAAGGAAGAAGAAACAAGATGCAGTGGCACAGCCCAAAGAGAAGACAAGGTGACCTACTGGCACAGAGCAAGTGCCCCAGGCTGGAGAGTGGCCCGAGCCTCTGCAGCAGCCCAGGGGCTGCCAGAGGACACCAAGACGTGGTAGATGCAGTGCAAATATGGGGAAGGTCTGAGGACAGACCCTCCCTCCCCATCTTTCAAGCTTTCAAAGGCTTTCCCGTGGGGTGGACAGGCTGAAGAAGAAATGCACCCTGTGCCTGGGAGCACCACGTGGGGTAAACGGGAGTGGAGGCATGAGAGGGAACAGCAAAATGGGATGCACAGGAACTACAGAAAAACAGAAAGTGGAATTCAAAAGATGCAAGAGGAGGGATGAGAGACCGACAATGGCTCTCCCTGTATGAAAAGGGCATTGTGCTGGGAAGAGGCTTTGGAGAAGAACACTGTCCTGCTGTCACCCGGTGGGAAGCTGCCTTTGGAGGCAGGAGGATCCCTCTGGCTGGTGGAACATCAGTGCCTTGTGACAGCCTGGGATGCAGCAAGGATGAAACTTCTTGAAAATCACCGCCAAAATCAGGAGTCTGTTGGTCAGCATGGATTGTGCCAGCCTGCACTCCTGTACCAGTTGTTCCTCCAGGGAGGGGATGAAGAGCAGGGTCCCATCTCTCAGCTCAGCCACCAGCTCCAACCACAAGAAGCGTCTATGGCCACATCTCCCCAGCAGCTGAGAGACTGCCAAAGGTCTGGCAGCTGCAGCTGGGGCTGGAAGGAGCAAGTTGGGGTCCCTGCCTGTGACCCAGGAGGGAACATCCCCAGACGGGTACCTGCCTTGATGCTGCTGGAGACTTGGATGAACTCAGGCTCTGCCCATCCGAAGGGGACCTCGCCCTGCCCCAGGAGAGAGGATGTGCTGGGACTCCACCCCGTAGGACAGGAGGTGGTTCCTTGCCTTCCAGATTGCAGCCAAACAGCTTCCTGTGCTCTCCCCTGCTTGTCTGGAGCGCTTGTTCAGTCCTTTCCCTCCGTGCTGCAGGTCTGTGCTTTGTCCTCCTGCACCTCGGGGCCCTCCCCTGCCTCTCTCCCTGCTCCTGGCCCTGAGAGCAGGCGCGAGGTCCCACACCCGCCCCCGTGGCAGCATGGGGTGTCAGGAAAGCAGCGTTTGGCATGTGCTTCGATGGAGATGGGAAGGGGCCGACAGCTCTACGAGAGGGTCCTTACAGCCCCGGCTGCCCTGCCCCTCCTAAGCACTAAGCTGAGCCCCCGGTAGCCAATTCAGAAGCTGCTTTTCGGGGGGGGTTTGGCACTGCTGGGTCTGCCTGGCAGTGGGGCAGCTGCTTCCCTAAACTGAGCGACTGGTCCTCTCCTTGGGTGGGAAACTCGGGCAAGGCATTTGCAGAGCTCCAGGTTATCCTTCCCTTCATTTTGTAGTTGATTTACATGTAGGAGATTTTGACCATGGCAAAGCAAGTGAAATGAATAAAGTACAAAGTTCTGTCAGGTACTAGTCAGACACTGTTGATGCTTTAAGCATGTTAGCCATGTTACAATGGAAAGAAAAGGTGTTTTACATACAGAAATCTACATACATACAACAGCCCAAGACTTCTAGATTCGTTGTTGTTGCTTAAACAAAGCTACAAGACAATGTTCAGGAACTGACCTTGGACTCTTTCTCCTCCAGGAGGGTCTCCAGCTTCTTTTGTGCAGCACGACCCTCGTGGTCGTCGCTGACTATCAGAATGACGTGGTTCCAGTTGAAGACTCTCATCATCTCAAACCAGACGTTGGCCTGGTGCGAGTAAGGTGGGACCGTACGCAAAAAGGACAGGTGGATGCTCTGCAAGGGAGAACAAGAGCTCAACACACACTGTGGGGGTGTCAGCCACGCTTGCAGGGACAGGGCTGGGATCACGAAGACATTTTGGGACAAGCACACCTTGAGCTGACCTCTGGGACCTGCATCCTTCCTTCTGGCTGGGAAGCAAACCCTGGATATGACATTGTACTTCTCTGTGGTTAAACCAGAGCAGGGCAAAGAGGGCTTTCTGCTTTGTGGTCCATAAATTCCAGAGAAGAAAAGCCTATCGAGCCACGAATGACCAGCAGTGTTCAGTGCAAATATAGCCTTGCCTCTTGACCTTTTAAATAATTACCAGACAATGGCCATCAAAAAGCAAAAGAATTCCCTTCAGAAGGCAAGAGGCAGGTAGAGGCAGCTGTGCATTTGTCATTTGCCATGGGAGAAGTTCAGAAAGGCAGTTTCATAACATGGTCCCTGGCTGTTTCTAGGTCAGCCTGTTCTGCAGCAGCAGGCAGAGGAGGCAGCTCTGGACCCGTGCCCCAGCAAACCTCTCTGCTCTGGTTGAAGACATCGTTATGGTTGGGTGATTGTGCAACAGCAATTCCAGCCTAATTAAGTACAGCGCTCCTAGGGGAGCAATCAGACCAAAAGCTGGAGCTGACAGAGGGCTTTCAAACAAATGCAGCTTGTGCAAAAAGCCCTAGAGTCAAATATTAGGAAGTGAAAGTGCTCATGCTCAGCATGGACCCTACTTGGCAGCCCAGCTACGTGCTGGAGGGAGGCAGGAGCCAGAACTGGAGAGGACAAAAATAAAGCAGCACAACGTTTCTTTCTCTAAAGCTGAGATGGTTGTCTGGACCAAACAGGGCTTGTCCAGACCTGCTCATCCAGAGACCAGGCCCAGAATGGGTCAGAAATGTCCTGAATGGGCCAAGGTTATACACACTGGAAAGGAAAAGGCATCATGGACACACACAGGAGGGACAGACACACCAAATAAATCCTCTTCCTCACACTCCACACAGTGACAGTGTCAGACCAGACCATGAAATGTGTAGAAAAGGATGCAAACTCCCTGCTGTGCTCAGGGCTCCCTGCACAGCACCAGCAGGTCCCTGCTCCTGCCCCAGCCCAACGCACGGGAACGGGGCAGCAGCAAAGCCACCACAGCACTGGGAACATTCCCTGAATGCGAGACACTGAGGAGAAAGGTGGATGTTTGATCAGAGGAGGAAACAAACAACGAGACTCGGAGTGTGACTGACACAAACACTGCAGCTACAGGAGAGCAGCTCACCCACAAACCAGCACTGCCCCGTGGGATGGGGAAAAAGCCCCACAGGGACAAACAGTGGAAAGAACCACGGTGTCCACACTAACACAGTGCTCAAGATCTCTTCGTAGGCAGCAGAGATGCCCAGGAATTTCCAGGCACAGCCTGAGCCAGGGGCACACCACCTGAGTCTAAGCATTTTTAGTTTTCAACCCCTGAGCATTTTTAATTGCTTTAAGGAAGTCCAGGGAAAGTGAAACTGGAAATGGGAAAAAAAATCAGAAGAGAGAAAAGAGCTCAAAAATAACAGAAAAGGCAATATTAAAAAAAGAAATCAGAGAAACAGAGGTTAGAATATCTGTAAAAATTCCTTCAGTCCATTTTTGAAATGAAAAAATCTTTGAAATTTCTGGATATTGCATCAAATTACTTTCTAGTTTCCCAACCAGATTGCAAAAATGGTGTTTAAACCAATCGTGGCTTTCTTAAGTATTGTAAATACATATCACTGGGTTCAGAGGAAAAGATTACTGCAAGGTTGTTGGGAGGCAACTTGGTTTCACAGTCCAGGCAAATTTGCTTTCTGAGGTGGTGTCAAAAGGGTCATGGACAGACTCTGGTGGTATCTCAGCTCCTGGATCCCTGAACTGTGGTTTTCAAATAGGGTAATGAAAAAAAATCCGTGGTAAGTGCTGAGCTGAGATCTCAGGATGAGCACTCACGGTCTGTGCGCAGCTTTGGAAGCACCTGGGACTCCTGAGCATCTTCACAAGGGCCAAAGATTGGCAGAAAAATGAACGTAGAGGCCCCCAGAGGTTCACACGTCCGGCTTGTGCTGTGCAGAGGCAGCTGAGAATCCAGCTTGGTGTGATTTGCTTCCCCCCATCCCAGCACACGCAGTGACACCCCTGTCACACCCTCAGAAACTCAGCACAGAGCTCTCCTGGGCAGGGGCCACGGGCTGCACTGCAGAGCAGGGGCATGCAGTGATTCACGCGCCCCAGTTTGCCCATTTTTTGGCAAATGACCGTTAAACCAGACGGGGTTTTGGCCCAGCCTCTGTGGGACAAGCAGCCCAGCGCGGGGGCTCACGGCTCAGCAGCTCTGCCCCGCTGTGCTGCTCGCGGCTGCCGAGGGTCAGCGCTGCCTCCCCTCGGATCGGGCACCCAGCACACGCTGCTCCTCAGCACAAATCCGCACTGGCCTCGTAGGATGCTTTGTGGGATCCTCGGCCCTCGCTGCCCCCCGAGTGTGCCCGGTGCCAGGCGCAGCAGCGCTGCAGTGGGGCCATGGCAACGGCTCACTCCAACCCCGGCCCGCTGCAGACCTCCCGACAGCCCACCCACCCCCCAGTGCTCGGCCCTGTGCTCCCTCCCTTCATTCTACGTCTGCAAAAAGGCAGCACGTACAGGCTGGGGTGAAATCCAGGTGCCCAAGCTCAGCAGGAACCCAGGAGGATGGAGCCAAAAAGCACCAGAGTGAGCGTGGTTGGAAGGTTAGGAATTGTTCCCTGGCAGGGTGGGCAGGCCCTGGCACAGGGTGCCCAGAGCAGCTGGGGCTGCCCCTGGATCCCTGGCAGTGCCCAAGGGCAGGCTGGACACTGGGGCTGGAGCAGCCTGGGACAGTGGGAGGTGTCCCTGCCATGGCAGGGGTGGAATGGGATGGGCTTTAAGATCCCTTCTAACCCAAACCAGTCTGGCATTCTGTGATGATTCTATGTGGGGTCAGGACTTGAGAACTGCAAATATTTGATGCAAGTCCATACAGAGAGGAGCTGTTTGAGTAGATGATCGTGTGTGTGTGCGAGCAGAGCATCCACCCCTGCAGGGAACGTGCTGGGTGCTGCAATCCTGTGCACAGCCTGCGCCAGGGGGAGAGCACTGGGGGTGCCTTTGCATGGGGATTTTATCCACAGGGGAAAGGGCAAGGCTGGGGGCCACCAGGCAGTGCCTGTGTGTCACACCAGGGCCTTGTACAGCACCACGAGTGAAGGGTTTGTTACCTCCTTCACTTCTGTCTGCCAGGGGCTCACCCCAGCCCAGAGCCCAGGGCTGGGGCAGTGATTTTCCCCACAGGCTGAAGGGAGCAATGTGATTTGGCTTCATTACCTATGGCAGTGGGGTCAGTCCCCCTTCTAGCAATGCACTCCCCAGCTGAGCTGCCTGGGAAATTTCACAGAGATTGACAGAGATCCCAATCTGTAAAGCTCCTGAAAACTTGGTAAAATCCACCAGCTGGGCGTGAGAAAGAAGAGTTGGCCAGTGTTTCAATGGAAGGAGCCTGCCCACTGCCCCACATGACAGCTGTGGGTGGGGGAGGGAGCTGAGATAACTCTGAGATAGCTCAGACGAGTGCAGGAAGGGATTTTGGGGGCAGAGGGATGGGGAGCTCAGACTGAAGTGCACTCTCTGCCTTTCCCTGCAGTGCACGGAGGAAGGGATGGGGCAGCCTCTGGGGCAGGGCCACTGTGGGGCGGTGGGGCTGCTCTGTCCTGCTCCCAGCTGGAATCTGAGAGCCAGGGGGGGGTCTGCTGGCATCTGGGGGCTCCGTCAGGCCACCTCTCCACTGCCCTGGTCTGCTCTTGCACATTCCATGCTGCCCTGCTGAGGGTTTTCCTGCCCTGCTGAGGGTTTTCCTGCCCTGCTGAGGGCTGTGCTGCCCTGCTGAGGGCTGTGCTCCCCACTCCCAGGGCAAACATCTCTGTGCTGCCCCAAGCAGCCTCTCCAGTCATCACCTGTGGGTGCCACTGAAGGAGTACTCACCCTGACCTTGGTCAACAAGAGCCACTTTTCTCCCCACTTGCACCTTCCCTCCCTGGCTAACGGGGCTCCTGCCGAGCATCGACTGCCAGTGAGACCAGTAATAAAGCAGAAAACCCTTTTCAGTGAGCAAGCCCTCTGAGGGCCTGGCATGGTCCCACTGAGAGCAGGAACCAGAGGGAAAAGCCATCCCTGACTGGAGACAGACACAGACCTCACTTCAACTACCAGGGTCAGGTGCTGGAACTGAAAAAGCTCCTCAACTGCAGCATGTCTAAACTCCATTTTCAAACTCTTCAGCAGCAGAGCAAGTCTCTTTTAATTTATTAATTTATCTCCCTGATCCTCTGCTGCAATAATCTGCTGTGGGGTGGGGAGGGGCTCAGCACCTCCGGGCACCCAGGGGGTCCCTCCAGCCCCACACGTAGGAGAGGTCCCACACGGTGGTGCTGAACAGCACAGAGCTTCCTCCTCCCGAGCTGTGCATTCCCCAGGCTCTGCTCTCACACTCTGCACCGTCTCACATTTTCCATGCTGCCAAGATGTCAGTGTCATCTCGTTTTTTTGAGCTGAGATGCAGAGGAGATATAAACACCCCCAGTGACCCGTGGGGGACAGGAGCACTAAGGCAAAGTCAGAGGGGGATTTTTGCAATGCTCAGTCCACGAGATCTCCCTGGAGGGCTCTCCATAGCAATGGACACCACAGTGATGGGAACCACTCTGCTGCCTTTACCTTGAGACTCCCCCTCTCCTCCAGGTCCCTGCTGACCTCAGTCAGCGGTGGCTGGGACTCCAGAGACCCCTCCCCGGGCAGGCAGGCCTGTGCTGGGTGGTGTGAGGGTCTCAGTGAAGGAACAGCTCATGATTTCATAAGATATACAAGGAGGCCAAGCCAGAGCGCTCTGCCTGATAACTGCAGTGTTATTTCTAGAACAAATGGCTGGGTACTGTGAGCAGTAAAACTCACGTCCCTCGGGTGTCTCTGCTGAAAGACTGGCTACAGCCCATGGACCACTGTGCTTGACTGGAGATGCTCTGAGAGCACCAAAAGGTACTGGGCAAACCTGTCCGTGCTGAGGTCCACACCTTTCCTCCCCCTGCTAGCCTTGAGAGGACCATAATTAACCCAACTTCAGCCCCCTGTGAAATTCAGCTAAAATTGTCTGATGCCTCCAAAACCAATTAGGGGCGTACATACAAAGTGATCCAACAAGCTTGTTTCCATAGAAACTAAGCTGAAAGATATAATTTCCTGAATTAAAACAAAAAAGAAAGCAAGCTGATCACCAGAAACCAAAAAGGGAACAGCAGAATGTCCCTGTGCCACGAGCCAGCCTGTCCTGCATGGGGTGTGCAGAACCTTCCCCTGTCCTGTCCCACGGCTCCACACCCTCTGTCCCCCACTCCACTCCACCTTTGGTGTCCCCTCCCCTGTCCAAACATCCTTTGTTCCTCCACCCAGTCCCTGGGTATGCCTTTGCCTTTGCCCCATCTCCTGCCTGCGGGTCCCTGCTCCTCAGAGAGCTCCAAGCCTTGGTGGGCAGGAGGCTGAGCGTGATGCCAGCCAGGCAGGAGTGCTCTGAGGGGTGCTGGGGTGGGCAGCCTGGGCTCCCTGCTCAGTGTCTGCCAGGCAGGTGTACCCCACAGCCCTGAACCTGCTCAACACCCCAAATACTCCATGGAGAGCATCCCCCTGGGTCACCACTGCGGCCATGGGTCTCTCCAGCTCTGAAGTGAGCCAGGTGGGGTTTATGAGGCTGCTTTGCAGAAAATGTTTTAGAAAGGACAAGAGTGGCAGAAGCAGAGGACAGAGCCAGCCCCTCGGGGTGAGCACTCTAGGCCAGCACAAGGCTGGGCAGCACCTGTGGGCAGCAGCTGCTTTACTGGGCACAGCCCTGCAGAGATGGAGCAGAGATGAGTGCAGGGTCCCCTCTCCCTGCCGTCGTGGGCCCTGTGACAAGGACCCTCTCAGTGACATTTCTGTCAGATCTATCTCCTCCCCACAGCAGCAAGAAGCAGATCCTTCCTGAACACTTCCTTCCTGCTCTGCCAGCTCTGTTGCCATCCCCTTCCATCTAACCCTGCCTGGTGGGACCCTGCCAGGGTGTGCAGGTCCCCAGCCCTGCCAGCCACCATCACCATCACTGCTGTGGTCTTGGCTTGCTGATCACCCTGCCATGGCTTTCCTGGTGGGAGATGCCAAAATCTGCTGCTCCTCCAGCCAAGCAGCACTGCTGGTGCCTCTCTGGGAGCCTCTGCTCCTCCTCCTGAAATTTGACTTAATTTAGCATGTAGGTGGAGTGACTATTTTTGCACTGAACATTTACATTTGTGAATATTCACATTCTCCAAGCAAAGGCCGATTCGTGCTTCGAAGCAGGCTCGATCTCACCCACTGAGCTCGTGTGCCTGGATGAAATCCTGCAGTGGCATTTGGGAGGCCAGGCCCTTCTGCCTTTACTGAAGCTTTAGGTGCTTGCCAAACGGGCTGTGAGCTGAGGCCCAGGGCAGCACCTCATTGCCCAGACACTGCCTGCACATGGCAGGACCTCATCCAGCCTGGAAGCCTCCGTGTTCCCACAGGGACAGCTGAGACACTGGAATCTGAACCTCTGCCTTGAGTGCTGACCAGACTGAATGTCCTGTGAAGCCTCAGGATATTCTGTTATCTCCCCTACCAATATCCCACAGACCCAGAGAAGTGAATGCAACCGAACAATCTCCAAGCCCCAGAGAGATCCTGCACAATGCAGAGGTTCTAACAGGATCCTCTGCCCCTCCCCAGGCCCCCAGGGCCCCCAGGACCCCCTTGCTGTCAGCAGGGAGCAGGGCAGGAGCCAGTGCTGTGGCTGGGGAGCCTGGCAGGGCAGTGCTGCAGAAATCCTCCGCCACTATGTAGGTCAACACTGGCAGCTGCAAAAAAATTATGTACCCTGGAATGCAGGAGAGAGAGAGAGAGGGAGAGAGAGGGAGAGAGAGGGAGAGCTGCAGGCTGGGCTGGAGAGGGTGGACAGACAGACACAGAGAGTGTAGACAGCATGAACCCTCCTGACGGGCACTCGATTTACAGCACACGTACGAGGTACCAGACCAGAAGCATGCATCAGTTACCTTATCAGAATATATAGACATGCGTGTTGTCAGACCAATGACAGGGATCCTGTAGAAGCCAGCTGTGTATGATACAGGTGTTGGTGTTAGGTGATCGTTGGGAGCAGGAGGGTGACTAACTAATATTGCATAGACCTGTAGGACAGGATACACGACACAAACATTATTTCACGGGAGCGCAACGGCCATCGAGGGTGATTTTTTTCCCCCCCTTTTCTTTTCTGCAATGCTAAACAGCCCCATGTTAACATGATAATGGCACAGAAATGACTGGGAGGGGGAAGCAAGAGCTGTGCTGGGAGCCAGGGGTGCTGCACTACGGCGGGAGGTGGTGGCTCTGCTCGGGGTTATGTCCTGATGGAACGCCGTGCTCGCTAAACTAATAACTTCCATGGATTACAGATTAAAGGGAAGCATCTTCCTTCCAGTCACACTGTGTAATGCGATTTCTTTAACCACACATTTAATACTCGGTTGTAATTCCCCTCTGAGGACTATTACGAACAAAGTGGTCAGCTGGGACTGTGGCGGGAGCGGGAGCGCGGAGCCAGGGAGCGAATCAGCCATCTGGCCCTGGGCACACGGGAACGGCAGAGCCCGGAGGGCGGGGGCAGGAGCCAGGATCTGCCCTCAGCCAAGGATCTGGGCTATACCGAAATGGGGAAGGCAGGATCTCGGCAAAATTCTGCTCTTACGGCAGAGCTGGGATTTTGGTCTCCAGCAGGATCCTACTTTGTGTCAAAGGGAGAGGAAGGAGCTGGGTAATCCCGGGGGATCCTTTATTACACCAATGCCCTTTCACAGCACAAAGAATGTCCCCAGCTGGTGACAGGTCTCCAGCTAGGGCGAATCAGTGCAAGGACTTTGATGTCTGGAGGAAATAACTCTTCCTTCTCCAAGCATCTGCCCAAGCCCCAGGATGTGCTCAGCACCCGGGCTGGAGGGACAGATTGCCAGGACAGGAAAGGAGGATGAAGCCTGTCTGGGGAAGGGGCCCTGGGGTCTGGGAGGAAGACAGGG
Source organism: Promerops cafer (assembly GCA_013398275.1). Lineage (NCBI taxonomy): Eukaryota > Metazoa > Chordata > Aves > Passeriformes > Nectariniidae > Promerops > Promerops cafer. The sequence goes on along the minus strand of VZSE01001280.1, from coordinate 385,294 downwards.
GATCCTGCTTGGCATTGGGAAGGAGTAAATTGAGGGTGCAGAGGGAGCTGCGGCAGGGGCTGGAGACCCTACGTGGGAGCAGGGAGAAATTGCAAGAGACGAGGTTGGGAAGGTCCTGGGGACGCGGGAGGAGGGGATGCCCTGGGCAGAGGTGCCCGGTGTTGACACGGGGTGAGGACCTGCACCCAGCAGGGCCCTGGGACAGGAGCAGGCTCGGGGGCAGCGGCGGGGCCGTGCGGGGCTCGGGCTGTGCCGTGGCGCACCGCAGGCACCGGCAGGAGCCATTTTGCGGGCGCGGGCTGCCAGCCCCTCCCGTGCCTCGCAGCCCCCTGCTCGGGCACAGCGCCAGCGGGCGGGGACCGAGCGAGGCACAGCGGCGGGACAGCCCCTGCGCGTTGGGACAGAGCGGCCACCCCGAGCCCGGCAGCCCCAGCAGCCGCG
>VZSE01001280.1:365008-381636 GCA_013398275.1 Promerops cafer | reverse complement strand
GCGCGGGGTCCGCGGCTCCGCTCGCGGCGCGCGGGTCCCGCTGTCCCCGTGCCGGGCTGGGCGCGCCCCGCACCCCCTGCGAGAGTCGCTCGTGCGCGGGGTGCGCAGCTGGCGCGGCGCTGAGCTCTGGGGGTCCCGCTCCGCCCTTTTCACCTGCAGCGCCCTTTCGGGATCAGGGCATTCCCGGCGCCTCGGAAGGCGCAGTCACGGCAGGCACTCAGTAAACCAGGGACTGGGGGTAAGGCACGGTCCGTGCGTTTGTTCTCCGCACCAATATTCCCAGTTGTACCTCTGAATAGCACACTTCCGCAGCTCTGCCTGGGGACAGCTGCGAGGGACATGGACTCTGTCATGGTCTGCGTGCACTCCAGTGCTGGAGAGCCCTCCCTTGACCAGCACAGCTCCTGGGCAGAGATGTTCAGCAGATGCTCAGCCTGGCTCCTTGGCTTCGCTCTGTCCCTCCAGACAGAGCCACCATTCTTCCAGACATTAGCTCACAGGGCAACCAGCCATTTCCCTCCATTAAATTCACCAAATTACTCTGGGATATGACCTTAAGATTTCTCTGCTGAGGAGATTTCTTGGGTTTCTCATCATCTACCTGTTGCTGGGCTACCATTAGCCTCCCTTAAGGAAATGGAGGCACAGCAGCCAGTGGCCAGCATCTGGAGGGCAGCCCAGCTCCATGGCAGAAAGAGACTGAGTTTCACTCCTGGACTGCATCTATCCCGTTCCAGGGCCAGAGGGGTGAAGCAGCCAGAAGAGCACATTGCTCCCCAGAGTTGCCACTTTGGCCTTTTTGGAGAAAAGCAGCGGGGTTGCAGGTAGGGAGAGGGTGTTGCTTTGTCACTGCATGGGACAAACACCACAGCCAGCCCGGGCAGGGAACAGACCAAGTACTGCAGAACCAAAACCACCAGGGATATTTTTACACTGCCATTTCTGGGGTGCTGCTGCAGCCCACCTCTGCCCTTCCTTTGCAGCGTGAGTGGAGGCAGAATGTTTTCTCCACACGCAAATTTTCTCGCTGGCATCTCTGAAGTGCGAGTTGCCATGGAAACCATTCTGCCTGTGTCCCACATTGCCCACATGCACTCGGAGGGAGCCGCAGGAGCAAAATGGCCGTTGTGTAACGCTGCAGGGCTGGGCGTGCAGGGCTCTGGGGCTGTGCAGCCTCTTCCAGCTGCAGGACCCTCTCAGGAGGCTGCACACCATGCCTTGGGGAAGCAATGAAACCCATGGAGGCCGGGATGGGCTCCGTGAGAGAAGGAAAATGGCCCCACCTCGCCTTAACTCTTGCAGTGCTTGGCGTGGAGCTCCCCACCAACCCTGCTGTGCTCTTGGAACAGACTTCCAGGAAAGCTTAACCCTTTTCAGTGTCACCACATCATTCCCACTCCTCCACGCATGGAGCTGAGGCCTTGCTGGATTCACAAGGTGTGGCTTTGAAGGGACAAAGGGTGAAAAGCCAAAGAGAGCTGCATCCCTACCCTCAGTCTGCACAGAGCTGACTTCATCCCTTCCTCTGCCTACCAGGAGCACCTGCAGTAGGTCGTGTGGGAAGAAACTGTTCTGGGCTGTACAGACCTGGATCCTGGCGGGTGTGATGGCAGTAGAGTAACAAAGTCAAGACCTGGCCACAGCAGGTGGCTTGGCAGAGAAGACAAAGGAAAAAGGCAGGCTTTGAAATGTTATTTGGAGTGCAAGAGCTCTTTCCCTCTCATTACCTGGAGTTCCCTGCAGGGAGAAGGAGTGCAGCCATTGAGTCCCTCCTGTGTTGCCCAGGAGCCTGGGATGACGATGCTTAGGAGGCAGGCTCTTCCCTCTGTGCCTCCACTCCTTTTTTGTCTCCAGAGACTCCTGCTTCTGGCACAGGTGCGGAGATCTGAAAAACGCCTGCTTCCCTCTCAGGCCATGCCCCCCAGCCACGTTGTGCTGGCACCGGGAGCAGCCCGGATGACAATTCCCCGCGGCCAGGCTCAGCCAGCACAGATGTTGTCACCGCACGAGTCTCCCTCTTGCTGTGTCCTCAGGCTCTTTGATCCTCTGAAGGCAGGGGGAGGGCGCAGGGCTTTCCCAGGTGGGAGCACAGCCACACCCACCAGCAGATCCTGGCAGCCAGGGATGCTCTCTGCTTTCCCTGTCGCTGCCTCCTGGCACCTCGTGGCAGCCTCCTTAGCCAGGACCGCGGGCAAGAACTGACCTCGGCTGCCTGTTAGCAATTCGTGCAGCGTGATCCTGCTCTTCGTGGGGCACCTTCTGGATGCAGGGGGTTGGACATGAGCATGGGAGGGCTGTTGGCGAGGTGTCCCCTCGCCTGTGAGTGCTGTAATTCCTCCCGCGGCCAGAGGAACTCAGTGCAAAGCCTGGAGACCTCGGAGCAGCAGCACTGAACCCAACTGGAAACGTCACCTGCCTCGGGGTAAGGCATCAGTCCCGGTGGTAGAAAAGGCAATAGGGAATTTCAGAGAAGACAAAATTAAGTATTGGGAATAAGCAATTTGTGCCATTCCTTGTGGAGCTACACCACAATTCTTCTTTTGAGAAAGCCAAGACAGAACTGAGAGCAGTAACTGCAACACAGGCTGAGGAAATGCTTCCTGTGTGCAGCTGCAAGGTTAATCTGAGGTGTAAAATGGAGCAAAGCACACGCTGAGTGCCCATGGCAAGGCTCCAAGGGCTGGTACTGACGAGGTGGGACGTGGGTGTTCCTACAGGGATGAAAGGATTTGCAATGCAGTTGCCACTTCCATATTCCTGCCTTTGCTCTGGAAGCAATCACTGGTGATAAAATCTGTGAGACAGCAAATAATGATGCCAAATCACTTGGATTCTCTGATAAGCTCAGAACTGGAATGTGTTTTAGGACAGCCAATGTAGAGCCATGAAAGCAGAAGCAAATATTGTTGGTCCTGCTCTTTGGACAGGACAGCAGATCCAGTGGAGACACTGACTGTAAATGTGGTCTCTAATACTGACCTGGGGGCCAGAGACTGTAAATTTCCAAACAAAAAGTGGCACCGTTGCCCTTGGATTCATCCTGAGGAGTCAGAGCAGCAGCTGGCAATGACCTGAGCCTCTGTAGGAAGCACTGGGGAACCCTGCACAGGAAGGCTGCCCACAGATCTGGGGGGTCACATCCTTTACAAAGAGGCTGAAAAAACAGAGAAACTGTCCTTCAGAATATTTGGAGGAAAAACTCCCCATGAGCTGCTCCAGCAGAGGTGAGAGTGGATGCAGGTGGAGCGTGCTGCCTTCCAGGACAGGGACAGAGAGCAGCACCAAATCCCAGCCTGAGGCCTAGGCAGGGACAGGGGACAAGGGAGGGGGTGCAGGGCCCAGCAGCTCCTCACAACCCTCCTGGAGGCTGGCACAGTGTGTGCCCACTGCCAGTGCTCTGGGGACTGTGGTTTGTGGGAGCAGCTGGGACACAGCAGGACGTCCTTGTCACGATCAGCCACCCAGACAGACAGGCAGGGACTGGGGTCTGCAGAGGAAGGTGCCCAAGGGCTCTGCTCCTGTGCTGGGGAGCTGCAGGAGCAACGGGGTGGGAACAAGGTGGGAGTGTCTGAGCAGCCCCTTGGTCACTTTTGAGTGTTCAAGGCCTGTCTCCAGTTCTTTTCCAGACAACATCCAGGATGGACTGCAGTCCCTAAGTCCCTGTGCTCTTCCTGAATGCTTTCCCAGCTGAGAGGGACTGAGCCCAGCCTACTCTGCAATTCAGACGTGGCTGCTGGAGTCCCCAGGCAGCACAGCTCCCTGCTCTAGGTATCCATGGGCCTCCGTGTTGCCTTTGCCAAGCTCTCCCCACAGGAAGGAGCTCCAGGCCCCCAAGGCTTTTGCTGCCCTCCTGAGCAGAGTGTTTGGCACATCTGGAATCCCTGCTGTCACAGAAAGGAGCTGCAGCATCATCCTACAGCAGGTGATGAGAGTGGAGGTGTCTCTCCCCCTGCACTGTCACGTTACTGCATCTCTGCATCACCCCTGTGCAGAAGCATTCCCTGCATCCAGCAGAGCTCTGCCCTCCTCCAGGGAGCTGGGCACACAGGGATGGCAGAGTTCAAACGAGATGCAAGCAGTTAGCCTGGCTTCTGGACACCAAGGTGCTCCTCAGCAGGCAGGGTAAGAGGATGGGACAGGGAACATCAGCGGCCGGAGGCAAAGATGGTGAGAAACCTCAAACCACCTCCTGTGCAATCAGAGGGAACTGAATGTGCAGAAACACAGTCAGATGTGCAGTGGGAGGGGTGGGAAGTTCAACTGCGAACATTTTCCAAGGGAAAACCAGGATTTGCATGTTTGAAACGCACTGCAGGGAAAATCTCGTTTTGATAATGTTCCAATTCTCTGCTGGAAAACCAGCCAGAAGCTGGGCTTCAGCTTCCTGCACATCGTGTCCCAGGAGATTGGACAGCTCGTCCTTAGGGCCTTCCAGTCCCCTGGGACTGCCACACAGCAGGGGCTGGAAAGCACCTCAGAGAGACTGGTCACTGCCTGGGGATTTCCTGCCCTCCTTCACCTCACAGGAGGCTGGAGCCAGGGCCAAGTGATTTTGTGATGCTGATGGAGCACGTGGGGGAACATCAGCCCCCTGCAGCCCTTGGTGCCCCCCACCACGCTCAGCCTGGGTGTCCCTGGGAAAGCTCCCCAGTGGGATGGGGCCGCTGCCTTCCCACAGCAGGGCTGACAACAGGAATGTCACCCTCACCCTGCAGGGACCCTCTGGGAGCCCTGGGACACAGCAGCGATCTCCATCCAGCGCACTGCAAGGAGTGGTGGTCGGTGCCTGTGCAGCACCTGCTCAGACAGAAACCATCCCACTGTTTGGAGGGGCTGGAGGGGCCAAACTCCCCGGGAAAGGGGCCACAGGAGCTTCTCCAGGTGTCTGTCTGTCCCCAGCAGAGCCAGGTTCTGACAGGCACCATGGCTGGGTAGAGGTGCCACGGCTGTGCCCTGTCCAGGGGAGGGTGAGATCTCTGGGCATTTCCAACGTCTTGGAGCTGCAATGAAGCTGAAACAGAGGGAGGAAAAAGGGGTCAATGACAAATGAGGTGCTCTGGAACTTGCAACCCTTCCAGAGACAAAACCAGGACATTGTTTTCACATCGATGGGTGCAGAAACACACAGGAGTTCCCTTCTCTGAAACCCACCTTTGGGAGGAGGCAGCAGACATCTCCTTTGGGTGCATGCCCCAGCCTCCTGTCCCCTCACAGTGCCCAGAGCACCGCTGGTATCCCAGCCCTGCACTGCCCCAGCCAGACGTGGAGCTGTCCCCTTGCAGGGGGTGATGCCTGGGCCACCTCAGTGCTCAGCACCTTGTCCTGCTGCTGGGAGATGTTCCTGTCTTTGCAAAGCTCCGGGAGCTCCAGGGGCTCTCCAGTCTGTGCAGCTCTCCCTGAATACTCCTGACCTTGGGAGGACGGAAAACTGAGAGTGGCTTTCCAATCTGCCAGGTGTGGCTTTCAAAGACACCAAACATGAAAAATGAGATGTGCACAGCCTTGGGAGGAGCTGACAAGAGAGACAAGGCCCAGGCTGGCCCGGTGGTGGCAATGTGGCATTTAGGGGCAGGAGCTGAGCACCAAGCTCGGTGCTGCACTGGATGCCCTCACCCCAGGAGGCTGGAGGGGGGAGCCTGGCTGGGCTCCAGCATCACCAGAACAGATCATTGGTGGGTGATGGCTCAAAAGCACCCAAAACACGGGACTATGGTGACAAACCTGCCCCTGAGAGCCGTGCCCTCCTGTCATGTGTGATTGATGTTTGATAGGAGATCAAAATCTGGTTGCTGAGGACACAAAGAAAGATTGATTACACAAGTTCTATTATGAAACCAGCCTAAAAAAACCCAAGTCAAAACATGATGAGGCAGCACCGGTTTTGGAGAAAACACTGCTTCTATCTCATCTCCTTCCCTGAAGGTTCCTGCAGTGTACTTGCAAGTCAGCACTTCTGGAGAGCACAGTCTCACAGGGGGGTTCCCAGAAAGGCAAACACACAGGTGGGGCTGCCTGGTGTAAAGTGTCCTGGAATCAGAGAATCACAGAATCTCCTGAGCTGGGAGGGACCCCCAGGCTCACCCAGTGCAGCCCCTGGCCCTGCACAGACCCCCCAACAACCCCACCCTGGGCACCCCTGGCAGCGCTGTCCAAAGGCTCCTGGAGCTCTGGCAGCCTCGGGGCCGTGCCCATTCCCTGGGGAGCCTGGGCAGTGCCAGCACCCTCTGGGGGAAGAACCTTTCCCTGCTCTCAGCCTGAGCCTGCCCTGGCCCAGCTCCAGCCCTTCCCTGTCCCTGTCCCAGAGAGCAGAGCTGCCCCTGCCTGCCCCCTGTGAGGATGATGAAGACCCCAGTGAGGTCTGACCTCAGTGTCCCCTCCTCCTTGGCTGAACAAACCAAGTGACCTCAGCCACTCCTCCCTCCTCAGGCTTCTCTTCCTGCCCCTTCCCCATCCTCAAGGCCCTCCTGTGGATGCTCTCTCTAGCTTAATGTCCTTTTCCTATTGAGGTCTTTGTGTCTAACGACCCAGTCCTTCAAGGCTTCATCCTCCTCATGCCATCCTGGGATTTGCTCTTCACTCCCCATTTCAGTCCCCAGGTCAAGTCCCAGCCCAGATCCAATGCAGAGATGTGCTGGAAAATCCCAGGCATTTAAGGATTTCTAATATGTTTTCAACATTTTGAAATGAAGGTGAATCCTCTCTGCCACGACCACTGCTCCTGTGTGTGTTAGAGCTGGAGGGGGGAGCATTTCAGCCTCAGCTGCTCAGTTCCACTGCCTCAGAAGCGTTCTGCAGCTGGGGGTTTGTACCTGGAGAAAGGGGACTGGCATGTGTCACCAAGGGCACTATTCCCAGCTCCAGACAGATGCTTTTGTGTCGCTGAGGCTGCTGAGTGCTGCTCTAAAGACTCTCAGTGTCTCTCAGAAATAGAGAGAATCACCTGCAGGAGCCACAGTTACCTCACCAACACCTCGTTAGGCTCGGTTTATGTCATTTACAGAAACATTGATGTCCCAGCTTCCTCCTTTCCTGTTTCCCAGCTGCCCTGGGACAGTCCCCTGCAGGTCATTGCCCAGCACTCCCGGGAAGTTTGGAATGAAGAAGGAAATCTCTGCATTGCACTTGATTTTCCCTCCCTGCACGGGATGAGCTTCATCCCAACATCACCCATCCTCGGGCCACCCCAGAGAGCAGGGGGCACAGGGCAGAGCCACACCCTGCGTGTCTGGGGAGGTCCTGCCTTGCTCAGCAAGGTCCTGGTGCTCCTGTCAGCACCACTCAGGTACCCTCAGCGCCCTGTTCTGGGCATGTTCTGTCCATCTGTGTCTGCCTCTGTCTCGGACACCCAGGGCTTCTGGGCAGCCTTCACACACCGAGGGCTGTTTGAGCCCTGCCCCCTGCCCCAGCCCAGCTCTGAGGAAGCAGAGGTGTCCACAGACCCCACCAGTCATGCCCTGAATAACCCTTGAGGCTTCCCTGGTGCTGCTGGGTGCTTCACCAGGGGATGCACCCCTGTGGGGCCCACCAGGGAGGCTGAGGGTGCCCTGGCCCTCCTGCTTGCACCTGTAAATGTCCGAGAGGTGTGCAGGATATTTTCAACATCTTAGGAGAAAGACATTGAAGATGTCTTGGGGAAAAGGGCAGAACAAAGAGGGTGGGTGCTCATAAAGACTCTGGCAACCAATTCTTGGACTCCATGCCATGCAAGCTGCTTTTGCTGCTGGGTTTATGCAGCAGCACCCCAGGGCTCCCCTTGTCTCCCATTAGTCCTTGTGTCTTCCCTTGTGCCTGACTGAGCTCTGCCCACCCATAAATTCCTTCAAACTTGGAAAAGGGGTCAGATATGAGCTTAAAAGGAAAGTGTTGGATGAGACACAGGCTGGCTAGGTAGTGGTTTAGTGACCAGCAGTGGACAGGTAAAGCCACCTCCTGAATGTCAGCACTTCAGGTCTGCTCGTGCCACTCCTGGATTCTGATCCCTCCTGCCCTTTTTGTCCCCTCTGTGCTGCCTGCAGGGTGAGGGGGTCACCATCACCCCCACCTTGCATGGACCAGGTGTGGAGGTCAGATGGGACATGGCTCTGAGCAACCTGATCGAGCTGAAGATGCTCCTGCTCATGGCAGGAGGGTTGGACTAGACAGGCTTTAAAACTCCTTCCCAACACCAACTATTTAATGATTCTGTGTTTTCCTGCTGTTCCAAATTACATTCCTAATTATTCTTGAAGGAAGGCTATTATACCTGAAAGCTCATCCACTTTTTCCCGAGCTGTATCAGCTCATCTAATAGAAATTATTATTGTTCTCTATGGACCTTGCTTTTTTTATCCACTTCGATCATGCCTCCAAAAGCATCAATGCTGATTATTCCTAACCTGCATTTGTCTGGTGGAGCAGGGAGCAGATGCAGCCGCGGAGCGAGTGCAGGAAGGCTCGGATCTCTTTCCAAGCAGCAGCGAAGAGCCAACGCTCTCCTGGGGGCCTGTGCCATGTGCACCCCCTGCTGTGGTTGGGAGGCTCCTTCTGCAGGGGTTTGTTGGGGTCCCGTGCAGTGGAGGGGGCTCGGGGGGGTGCCAGCCACAGCCCACCGGCGTGGGGAGAAAGGGACCCTCAGAGAGGGTTTTATTAGGGGCAGCGAAGAGCAAAGGAAGGGCTACGGCTCTGTAGGGAAAGGTGTGGGTGGAGTTCAGGGTCAGGGCTCACATGAAAGGAAGGACTTAAGGGGCACAAAGCAATGGAGACACACAAAGTGGGGTTATGCAAACCACTGCACCAAAATATGCCCACCAGTAACCCAGAGAAGAGAGAACTTTCTAGGACTGTCCCCCACTCGTTGGGTGGGGGCGGGGTGCCGTCTGCCGGGCTTGTGGGGCCCCTCCCCACAGGGTGGAGGGGTGGCTCCGAGTCCCGCTCCTAAAAATCCCCGCCTGTCAGGGCAGGGGCACTGACTCTGTGCCCAGCAGGTGCCAGAGCTGCCCACTGGCCCTGGGGCTCTTTAAGTCCCCTGGGCTGTACTCACTACCACTGCTATTTGTTTTCCATGAAAGAAATAAACTAATTAAATGGGAAAATTATGAATAAAAATTAAAACAAGAAAAAATCGGTGGTTGTTAGTGCTCTGATACTCACCTGCAACATTTCTCAGTATATCCTAGGGCAGAAGAGTTCCTCCCAAGTGGAGGGACACCACATATGATGCTCAAGGCAGAACAAAGACCAGCCTCTCCTTTGGCTCTGGGGGCTCCAGGGTGCAAAGGCTGGAGGCAAAAGCAGCACTCAGGAGTCCTGGGTGAGTTTTTTGGGCAGCCCAGCAAAGGCTTGGCCACAGGCACAGCTTCCAGTCTTCAAGGCAGAAGAGCTCCAGGCTCCTTTACGAAGAGAAGCTCTAGAGCTGGGACCTTCCTGGAGTAAAATCATCCTAAACTGGCAGGGCTGCTCCTGGGACACGTGGCTGGGACCCCCCGGGCTCCAAGGGCTCTGCTCTGACCTACCCAGGGCTGCTCCTCTGTGTTCCCACACTGCTGCTGCTGCTGCTGAGCCCACAACAACTCCCCCAGGCAGAAACACTTTCCCTGCCTCCCCCCTTGTCCTGAAACTCAGCTCAGGTGCAGAGGTGGGTCAGAGACAAGAAAGTGCTGATGCTTCAGAGTGAATCCCTGTCACCTGGGGAAGGTGATCCCTGGTGCCTGCACTGCCCCGTGCCTGCTGCCAGCAGGTGTGGGAGGGCCTTCCAGAAAGGCTGAGGGACACCAGTGCCCGGGAAAGGAGGGATCCCCAGGCACTGGGGTACAACAGCTCATTTCTGCCAGACATCAGAATAATCCTTCCCAGGCTTGAAGGCTGGGAAGGTTTCCAGGGGTTCCTTTCCTTGGCCCAGACCACTCCAATCAAGGGAAGTGGTTTTGGGAGGGAGAGCTTACACTGTGTCACTTGTCATCAGGGTGCCTGCCTGGAAAATGTGTGCTGAGCTCAGCTCCCAAAGCTCGGTGTCCCCCGTGTCTCAGTACTGAGCTTCAAGTGACAGCAGCCACTGTAACAACCAGAGCTCGCAGGAATGAGCTCTGAACGCAAATGTGCATCACCTGCAGCATGGAAGTGGCCACCTGGCCTTGGGCTCCGTGGCCACCCCTGTGAACAGCCCCAGGAGCTCCTGTGCACCTGGCACCGATGCAGTCCCTCAGCGCTGATGGAGGTAAGGCTGTGGCAGCCATGCAGATGTGGTAGGAGCACAGCTGGCTGCAGCAGAGCCGTGCACTGCCGTGGCTGTGGCCCAGGTGCTGCCTGTGCCTGCTCTGTCAGGTCAGTGCTCAGCTAACCTGCTGCTGCCCCGGGGCTGGGGAGGAACGGGCGGGTCCTGGAACCGAGCAGGGACAGATCCCAGTGGGGAGGCTGCACATTCCTCCGGGGAGCACCGGGAATCAGGCCCAGCAATGGAGAAAAGCAATCCGGTCTGGAGCTGGGGGCTTCCCTTCACCTCGCCAGAAAATCCCTTTTTGCCCAGGAGTGTCCCTGCTCTGGCTCTCAGCCCCTGGCTGGCCCTGCCCGAGGCAGGGATTTGCTGCTCTTCGGGCTCAGGAGCAAAGGGATAAAGGGCTTCTCCTTCTGGCTCGGAGATTCCTGGGCTTTGGGAACCCGTGGCTCTCCTCTGCCTCTCCAGGCTTGGGGAAGGAATGGAGATTTCTCTAAATGCTCTTCTCTGAGTCTCTCTCCCTAAGCAGGGGACGCATCCTAAACCTTTAAACATTTTTGTGAGGGTGCCTTTTATCCTGCAGCCAAAACAGGCTCCAGGAGCTCAAAAACCGGGGCTGAGGGTCAAAACCATAATGGTTGGGAGATGACTGTGAGAAATTATTGTCCCCCTGCCTGGACCGAGGTGATGCCTCTCATCACGGATGGTTCTGTGCTCCCGCAGCCTCTGTGGGACACTTCGGAGCGCTCCAGGGTGACCCGCGGGGTGACACGGGCCGGCTCTGCCCCGGGGTGGTTTCTAGAGCCGATTCGGTGGCCAGCACAGCCCGGGCATCTCCTTCAGCAGTGCCAGCCCAGTTTCGTGTGGTCCTTTCTGCAGTCAGCGAACACCTCCTGCCCACAGCGTGCCAGGGAACTGCTGCCCTCTGTCCCTGCTGTCCCTGCTGTCCTCTGTCCCTGCTGCCCCCTCTGTCCCTGCTGTCCCTGCTGCCCTCTGTCCCTGCTGCCCTCTGTCCCTGCCGTCCCCCGCTGTCCCTGCCCGGCTCTGGCGGCTGCCTGGTGCCATCTCGTGGTTGAATCGCTCCTCCGGAGCATCCCTGCTTCAGCCCTGCCTCCGATCTTCCCCTGGAGAGGAACGAACCCCCCCGGACTGATTCTTAGCGGATTTTCCCGTGCCTTTCCCAGGCTGTGGCGGGGGGAAGGTCGGGGCTGCCCGTTCAGAAGAGGCCGAGCCCTGAGTGCCCTTCCCGACCCTCCTGCCCCGGGGTGCTGCTTTCACACCTCCACCACCTCCCGCTGCCACCGGAGAGCATCTCGCTGTGTTTTGCTCCCAGGATGGCCAGGCTGGATGCTCCTGCCCTCAGCCCGGGCCAGCCCCGCCTGCCAGGGCAGCTCCGAGGAGAGGATGGAAAATGCAGCAGCATTTCATGTACGGGAAAAGGTGAACATCCCCCGAATCCAGGGAGAGCATCCACAGAAAGGAGAGGGTCCCGTGTGTCCCCATTAAAAATGACTTCATTGAGGGAATGTTGTCCTATAATAATTCCCCCTCCACCCCCTCCCCTGTTTCATGCAGAACCCTGATTTTCCTCCTGGGTCCCAGTGTTCCACAGGAACTGCAACACAGGGTTCCAGAGCCCTTTTCTGTGACAGGTGTTAACTGGGACTGTAGTTATCCAAATAGTTGGGTGTATGTGAGGAGCTTTCCGAATCTCAACCAAAAGTTCCCTTTGAGCCTTCAAAGGAGAAAAAATTTCCCACTGAGAACCTGTTCCGTTGTGTTAATGCCCCCTCTCAGTTCTGACAGCCACACCCCGGCACCGGCAGGCAGGGCTACCAAAGCAGCTTTTAACTCCGAGCCGCCCCGTGCATCCCGCGGGGTGGATCCCTCGGAGCTCCAGAAATGGTTCTGTGCTCTGCAGTACAGCTGGCACCACGTCAGTGCTGGGAGCTGCCTCACGAACAGAACCGTTTCTCAACGGGGATTTTATTGTGCTTCTAAGGCTGGGAAGGAGCTTTTGGCTGGAATTCAGGAAAGCTCCTCACACCTCCCCACTGTTTAGAGAGGGTTTGTGTTGGCTGTGTAGGAGAACATCCTGAAGTTCACATGGAGCAATTATTTTATCTGGCTGCACTAATCAGCTTAAATCACCAACCCTTTTACCCTGAGTTTTGCTTTGGCTTGTGTTTCTTAGTTATTGTCCTAGGAAGTTCAACTCCAGTGGATTTGGATCAGTGGGACAGCAATGAAACATTCATTGATTGGCAGCACAAGTCAGTCTTTGTACTGAGCAATCTATTTCTCCCAAAGTGAAAGAAACATTCCATCTTTATGAAAAAGAAAAGAAAAACAATTTATAGATCTCACCAAATTGCAATTTCTTTTTCTCTTTCTGTGTTATTTTCAGAAAAAATATTATTACTGCATTTTCCCCCCATGGTCAGGAGCTGCATTCAAATGAAAATTTGGTTCCAAGTACTGAGCAATTATGTGTTTCACCAGAAAATGAGAGAGAATATTCTGGACACACGCAAGCACTTGCCAAGATGTGTGATTTCATCTGAAATGGCTGAATTTGGGGTCCCTGCTATCCAGAAGTATTAGCAGAAGGAAACTGCAGCCACCTGCCCTACTCCCACCCACCCGAAGGGGTCAGGGTGATTTAAAAGCCCTCTGTGCTCTTTGCTGGAGAGGGATTTTTGGGCAGCTGGGATGAGCAGCACCTCCAGCACGGGGTTTGCAGGGACCCAGAGCCAGGCAGAGCCCTAGAGCCCAGCGTGGGGCTGGAGGGAACTGGGGAGGGGCTGCAGCCCCAGGAGCAGCTGAGGGAGCTGGGAAGGGGCTCAGCCTGGAGCAAAGGAGGCTCAGGGGGCCCTTGTGGCTCTGCACAACTCCCTGCCAGGAGGGGACAGCCGGGGGGGTCGGGCTCTGCTCCAGGGAACAGGGACAGGAGGAGAGGGAACGGCCTCAGGCTGGGCCTGGGGAGCTCAGGGTGGATAATGGGGAAAATTTCTTCACTGAGAGGGTGATCAGGGTCTGGCACAGCTGCCCAGGGCAGGGGTGGAGTCCCTGTCCCTGGAAGAATTTAAAAGCCAGGTGGATGTGACACCTGGGGCACCTGGGGACAAGGGGCAGCGGTGGCTTGGCAGGGCTGGTTGGACTCGATGGCATTAAAGGTCTGCTCCTGCCCGAGTGACTCTGACATTCCCTGCCTGTGTGGGGGCACAGAAAGTCTTCTCTAAGATTCGGTGAGATTCACCCCACCCGAAGCCCCAGGTTCTGTCACTCGGGGATCGCAGGGATGGGCTCCTCCTGCCCCCTCTGATGTTCACTGACGGCGGGAGAAACCTCACTTCTCCCATCCTCCACCTCCCACACGGCAGCCCGAGGCTGAGCAAGAACCAGTCGCTCTCCTTGGTGCTCGTTTCCACCTCAGGAAAAAACCAGTAACAGAGGCAACAGCTTTCCAGTCCTGTAGGAGCTGCATTTTCTGACACTGGGTACAGATAAAGGCCAAAATTAATTTCTCTGGAAAGAATGAGCGGCACACGATCCTACAGTGTCACAACGGAGAATGACTTGAACTTGAGAGGCAGTGATGGCTCTTGCTCCCTCATCTAGAACTAAAAGCAGCTCCTTTTAACTCATTGAACATGGGGGAGGACCCATTGATGCAGCAGCCATCCAGCTGTTGGAAGGTTAAAGAGGCAGCAGAGCAGCCAAGACACACAAAACTCATGCAAAATACCTGACTGAAATAAATCTGACTGGAACAAACTCTCTGCTGTGCCCTTTGTAGCTGTTGTCCTTCTTCAGCACTCTGAAAGCTGGGAAAGTGCCACCATGTGTCTGTGCCACAGGAATGTCTCCCACAAAGACCCTTCAGGACGAGGTGACCCTTCAGGACGAGGTGACCCTTCAGGATGAGGTGACCCTTGGGGCCGCCTCTTTCAACGGGCTCCCTCCTGCCCTCGGCTGTCCGGGGCTGTCCGGGATGCTCTGCTCCGGTACCTCTGCACGGGGGGGTCCCTCCCCATGGGGGGTCCCTCCCCTCCCCACGTGGGCAGTGCCCAGGCAGTGCCAGACCACCAGGAGTGGGTGTCCCGCGGGCAAACAGAGCTCTGAATGAGCAAGCTGGGAGCTTCCTCCCCACTAGGGCGCAGCCACGCCCGGGTGCTCTCCTGCAGCCCCGCTCAGGGGCATTTCCTCCCAGTTAACTCATTCAGGGGCATCTTCCCCCAGTTCATCTTCCCCCCTTCCCACCGGGGCAGCGTCCCCGGTGCTGCTGGCACAGCTCTGAGCCCGGAACACGGGCACACGGCACCTGTTCCCCAGCGCTGTCAGCTCCTCCAGTGGAGGACAGATGTTCTGGGTACTTAAAAAGAATCTGTTAATTTGCTGTGACTTACAAGCAGCGCAATTGAAAAAAGATTCCCCGGGAACTGCGGCGCTCAGCGTTAGGAGGGTCTCAGCCCATCGATCACCCAAGTGGCAACGCGCAGTTACTTTGCTGTTAATCCTCACACTCACCCTCGCGGGCTGCCAGATGTGCCATGGACAGTGAGCAGCTGCTGCCTCCGCCAGCTCTCTGGAACTCAACCTGGGACCTGTTTGTGGCACAAGACAGGAGGGACCTTGGCTGTGGCCCTGGGGGGAGCAGGGCCAGCCAGGGGCAGGGGCTCCTCCAGGAAAGCAGTGGGAGGCAGCAGCAGGTCTGGAAGTGGGTGATCCTGGAAGTCCTCGGGAGATTTGTCTGTGCTTGGTGCCAAGCAGGCGCTTCTGGCTGCAAAATTCCCAGACAGAAAAGCCCCCTAATCCAAATCCAAAGGCACCACCTGCCTGACTGCATCCCAACAGAGGAGGGGGAGAGGGAGGAATGGAATTATCAGAAGACAGGAAAGCACAGGAGATGCAGCTCTGGGAGTTTGCAGACGAGCTGTGAGAATCTGGGGGACTGATGGTTTAGTAATTTTTATTTCTTGTCTGTTTTCCAGTGCAAACCACTCCACACTGGTCTGTTCTGTCAATATTTCATTATTAAATGTATTTTAAAACGAATCTCACTTACTGTTTGTTCTTCTTCACTGTTTTGTGGGGTGTTCTTGCCAGGAGAAGGGATCCTGGAACCGGTCCATGCTCTTCTGCCTCCAGAGAGGAACTCAGGAGGGAGCAGGAGCTTGGAGCAGGAGCACTGCCCAAATCAACAGCCGAGCCTCTCAGGGACCCGCGGGCTCTGCCGGGTGTTAATGGCCCTGACCAGCCTCACCCGGGGCACTCCCCCACTCCTGCAGCCCCATTTCAGCTCAGCTCTGGCCCTCAGCCCCTGTCCTGAGGGATGCTGTTCCCCTGGCTGCTCTGGGCTCTGCCCACAGCCTGAGAGCCC
This sequence comes from Promerops cafer, assembly GCA_013398275.1. Lineage (NCBI taxonomy): Eukaryota > Metazoa > Chordata > Aves > Passeriformes > Nectariniidae > Promerops > Promerops cafer. The sequence goes on along the minus strand of VZSE01001280.1, from coordinate 366,064 downwards.
AGCTGGGCCTCCCCCTGCCCCATCCCCGCCGAGCTGCCCAGCAGCTGCTGGGCTGGGTCTGACCCCGGATACCCCCTCCAAATGTGGCCTCTGAGGGCTGCAGATTGATTCCCTCAGGACCTCAGCCCTGCCCCATCTCCACGATCCTGCCCGGGGATCTGACTCCGTGGCCCCTGGGGCTGCCCTGCCCATCCCACTGGGGAGCAGTGGGAGCCCCTCGGCGCCCAGCACGTTCCTCGGGGGGCAGCAGCGCGGGCAGAGCTGGGGGATGGAGAAACAGCAAGAGGCAGCTGCAGGGCAGAGCTCTTACCTGCTGTGGCTGGACACGGGGCACTGCTCACCCAGATTCAAGGGGGCACAGGGGCCTTGCCACACACCCGGGCTGCTGCTCCCTGCTTCCCACTCCGGTCCCACGCTCAGGATCTCGGGATGAAGGAACGTCATCCCCTCTGAGATGAGAGAAAACTCTGGATACCTCGAGCAGAGCCTGAATTCGGAGCTACCAGTTCCTTAATTGCTAAAGCTGAAGGAGTTTTGTCCCGTTAGAGAATTGGGAAACACAGCGGGATTATCTTAAGCCTCTTCCATTCCCATTAGCAATCTTATTTATCCTTTTAAATGGCTCCAGCAAAAGGGACAGTTGAGTGCCAGGGATCCCATCCTCTGATCTTCTGGGCCTGTTGGCTTTAAATTATCCACTTTACACATTTAGATTTTCAAACAAATCCCAGCTCATCTAGTGGCACCTGAGGGCATCTGATCTGATCTGTTTACTGAAACCTCTTCTACAGCAAATCTCCTGCAAAGTCTCAGCTATTCTCACCATTAGATACTCATAGCTGTGTTTATTATTTTGGTTTATTGTCACACTTTACCACTAGCCAAGAGTTTATCCGATGGCCAGACACATTGCCATTTTGTGTCTTTGCCTTTTGCTTTTTCCCAAGTCCTGGGAACAAATTCAAATTCAAATTAACTACAAATTCACTAATTCTCTAGCAAAGCTTTTTTTGCTTGTTTTTTTGGTGAGTGAGGGGTGGGTGCAAGGTGAGAGAA